>JAPFFP010103801.1:0-19406 GCA_026153255.1 Solanum medicagineum
TTGTTGTCTGGGATGCCGCTGGATTTTACTTGCAGGTGAGGTTAGTCAATAAAACAGAGGAAACTCTGCCGAAATTCTGCCAGTTTTCCACGTCGGATAAATTGGGAAATTCAGGTTAGCATGTGTTTAGGTGCCCCTATCGGGTGCTGGTCACGACCCTAGGTTGGGACGTGATATTTATATGTCACACACAAAGGATATTTCGAAAAGAAATCTGGACTACATTTTTTCTAATCTAAATAAACTCTCACCTCCATGTCATTGTGGATTTTCAATGGTGGTGAATGCATATTCACGACATATTGCATTAACGATATCGTATCCAACCCGATTTGAGAAGCAATGACTCTCAACAATCAATCAGAATTTGATGACGTATCATATAACACTTCTTCCATCTTATAATCAATATAGTTACCTGTGTTAGTCACCAATTATATACCTTAGCCAAAATCATATTGGGCATAATCAAAATTACACTACCCTGTCACACCTGAAACACCATATGTAATACCAGGCAACCCTACTACTATTTTAGTTACCATTAAGTACACAATACACACTTCATACAATCAGACACACCATCTACCCACATATCTTTTCATGTTGGAATACTTCCATGATTGTCATCATGCAAAAAAAATTTCATACTAGCACTTCTAACATGGACCACTACAATAACTACTAATCAGTTAGCCAACAATTTATGTATGAACACCATTACCAAAAACAAAAAAAAAAAAAGTTGAAAAAATTTTCAATTACACAAGAACACTTACAACTATACCTTTTTTCCAATATAAAAGTACCAGAAAAAAATACAAAGATATATATAAAGTTCTATCAAATTATATACAAATTATAATTAACACAAATCTTTGATACTGGCAATAACTAAAAAATTAAACAATAAATTTCTACTATTTACATACCTGTTATGTCCCATTTACCATTATATTTTATCAAAATCGACACATATTTATCGTTATCCATAGAATTTATTTGGATAAATACCTTCGTTTATATTCTCCAGCAGCTTGGTATCATTTTTCTTCAACAACGATCTTAATGTGTGAGAGAAAGTCTTTACTTATAGGGTATAGTTATCACAGTGAGCAATGTTTTTACGTACACACGGCTGCCACCAACAAATAACTCTTCAATGTGCCATCAAATCAAATTAATTGATTTAATTGGTTTAGGTAAGAGAAATGTCGTTTTTTATTATAAAGAATTAGAAATTAAAGGAAGTACATAGTGGTACCAAAAAAGTATCTGACTTGGTCCATTTTATTATCAATATGGATGACATGTACAATTAATAAGGTATTTTTAAATTCTTTATATATTTCCCTTTTCAACTCACATCATATCAATGTGTCTATCATAATTAATTAACACCACCTACTATAAATAAATTTATTTTGGTGTCACCAATGAACAAGACAGATTAGTACTATTTTTGTTTTTTTGGCTTTCCAACACCAATCACATCAATATTAATGAGTATGAAGCATCTTCTCTTTCCTATTTTGTAATAAAAATTGTTATATACATGTAATTAACAAAAATGTCAGTATGACCTTGTAATTTCATAGAATATTTTGTATAGTTTTGTTTTCACCCTAATTTGAATCATACTATAAAATTTATATTTTAATAAATTTTATATAATTACAAATGCCCCCTACTTCAAGTTTTGTCGAGATATCTTATCTTTTAAAGAGTAGACTTGAAGTATTAAATTAAATGTAAAAATTATTCATACAATATTTTCATTGTTCATGCCACTTTCTTGAAATTAGTGGTTGTAGCATATAGAAACACTTTGAGATTTTAAGAGGATCATGCAAATATTTGCATAGTGATCCTTTTCACTCCAGTAGACATATGGATCCCATAATTTACTTTTTTCTTAATTGATCCAATAAGGACTCCCTATCCTATTCACCTTCCTACAATGACGTCTCACTGTATTGGTTGGATTAAAACAACGAAGTTTTTATCCCTATAGGATTGTGTGACTCAAGACGCCATTAATTAGGGGACTAATTATAGTTGTTTGTCTATAAATAGACTCGTTGTCCTCATAATTTGAGTACTATCTTATGAGTTCTTACCCGGAATTCAGTAACAGGTAACACTCTTCTTCTTTTTCTTTCTTTTTGTGTTCTTTTTTAGTCCCCTTTTTCAATTACATAGGTACTTTGTATTTCATATGAAAGTAACCAACAAAAAAGAATGTACCTATATTTAATTCATAAAGAAATAACTTCTTTGGTTGATGAATCATATTTTCTTTCTCTTAATCACATGGTGTTTTGTATTTCATATGCGAGTGACTAAAAAAAAAGGAATATACATGTATTTAATTCATCAAGAAATAACTTATTTGGTTGATGAATCATCTTTTTTTCTTTAATCACATGTTCCCAAATAATTTAATTTTTATTCTTTTTATGAAAAGAATAAAATTAACTACTTACAAAGAAAAATTATCTTCTTTGGTTGATGAATCATCTTTTTTTCTTTAATCACATGTTCCCAAATAATTTAATTTTTATTCTTCTTATGAAAAGAATAAAATTAACTACTTACAAAGAAAAATGATGATTTGTTTTTCTCTTCGTAGTAAAGAGTCCATGGTTATTGTATTTCTTTGTCAACTTGGCCCCCAATTTTTTTTTTTTGTTGCAGGGCCATAATTCAAGATTCTTGGTATTACAAGAATTTGGTCTTGAGGTGTGAAGGGATGGATTCGCATACCCGCACCTTAAGCAAGGTAACTTCATGGTAAATGGATACTCATTCCCGCCTGAAGAATAAGGTAACTTTATGGTAATTCTTATCGCGCAAAGGCATGGACACTCATTCCTACCTTAAGAATAAGGTAACTTCATGGTAATTCTTATCACACAAAGGAATGAATATTCATTCCTGCCTTAAGAATAAGATACTTTATGGTAATTCTTATCACGCAAAGGAATGGATACGCCTTCCCACCTTAGAATAAGGTAACTTTATAGTAATTCTTATTGCGCAAAGGAATGGTTACTCATTCCCACCTGAAGAATAACAATTTGAAGATGTTCTCATGGTGAAAATGAATGGATATGCATTCCCACCTAAAGATAGTTTGAAGACATTCTTAGGGTGAAAAGGAATGGATACGCATTCCCACCTTAAGAATGAAAATTTGAAGATGTTCTTATGGTAAAAAGTAATGGATATGCATGTCCACCTTAAGACAATTTGAAGACGTTCTTAGGGTGAAAAGGAATGGATATGCATTCTCACCATAAGAAAGGTCAAGTCTTGCAGACTTCAACTTTCAAGCTTGATGATCGACATGATGAAGCTAAAACTTTAATTTATAGACTTCAACTTGCAGACTTTGAAGATTTTCTTGAAGTTCGCACACTTAGTGGCTTTGAATAACCATGGTGGATTTTAAACTTCAGTTTGAAGACTTAATCTGAAGGCCTCGACTGGCCCAAATTCTTGAATAATTTGCATATTTGGAAGATTTAAAGACTTTAACATGCATACTTAGAAGATTTGAAGACTTCCACTTATAGTTCTAAAGAATTTGAAGACTTCAATTTGCAAACTTGATAGACATGAAGACTTCAACTTGCAAACTTTGAAGAATTTGAGGACTCCAACTTGCATACTTGAAGAATATAAAGATTCACCTTGTGTCTGAAAAGATCTGAAGACTTCAATCTGCATACTTGGAGGATTTGAAGGCTTCATCTAGTGTACTTGGAGACTTGAAAACTTGGACGGGTGTACTTGGAGGATTTAAAGACTTCGTCTCACGTACTTGAAGGATTTCAAGACTTCAACTCACGTACTTAGAGAATTTGAAGACTTCATCCTGCGTACTTGGAGCATTTGAAGGCTTTAACTCACGTACTTAGAGATTTGAAGTCTTCATCCCGCGTACATAGAGGGTTTGAAGGCTTTGAATTTCATACTTTGAGAGATATGAAAACTTCAAGTTGCAGACCTAGAGAACTTGTGGACTCCAACTTGCATACTATGAGTATTTGAAGACTTCAAGTACACTGTTGAGGAAGCTCATATTTCATAGGGGTTTGCCCCTATTGAGTTAGCACCATTTGGTATGAGTCCAAAGTTCAATGAAAGGTACTCATAGCTTTAACACTCATGTAATAGATCATGTGGGGACATGTGATTTTTTTAACACTCATGTAACTGAACTTAGAATATAATTCTAAGCGCCTATGTAGCTCAATAAAGAGGATCAAGTCATAACGTAGTTCTGAAAGAGTGAATTTTTTTAGTGTGTCGTACACAGTTTATACTCTTGCGGGCTAAGAGTAACATGCAGTTTATACTCGTACGTCACGTAGCATTATCTCACTTCAAGGGTAGTACCTCTCGAGGAATTTTGCATTTATGGGACCAATCCTTACACCCTCCGCATCGATAAGTTTGTAAGCACCATTGATTATGCTTCTTGTACTACATATGGTCCATTCCACTTCGAGGTGAATTTACCCGTAACTTATGTGAAGTGATAATGGGTCTCCTTACTGTGAAGTTTTGGTCTCCGACTTGCAAGCACCTCAGGAAAACGTTTTTGTTAAAAGCACGAGATAGACGAGCCTAATAGCATTCAAGATTTTGTTAAGCTTCGAGCCTTTTTTCATCTAGCGCTTCTAACTCAGAGAGACGTAGTCAAACATTCTCCTCTTCGGTAAGTCCCTCCTGAATAGAAAGTCTCAAGGAAGGTATCTGTCTTCTTCAACTCCAAAAGCAAGCGAATATGGGGTTGCTTGAGTCGGCGTGAAATATATTATCCTATATGCCCACAAGGCTTCTTCCATTCTTTCATGCCATTCTCGTTTGGACTTGGAACTACTTTCTTCAGGAGATTGCATAGAGTCTTATTTAACGCTTTAGCAAGACCATTGACGGCAGCATGATACATAGAGGATTTGCGCTGCTTGAAGCCGAAAAGATCACAACGTTTAATCATTAATTTGTTATCAAATGGCTTACCATCGTCAGTTATTATGTAATAAGGGATGCCAAATCGATATATGATATTCACTCGAATAAAATTTGCAACATTCTCCTTCTTTCCTTATGAGCACTTGCCCTAGGAAAGTTCATCTGAACTTGTTTGCATCTTATGGGCAAACTTTACAGCCTCGTTGATAACTTATTTGAGCTTCAGGTGAATCTTAGTAACATCAATACTGGTTTTCTTAGAGGTGGCCCAATTTTTTTCAGCAGAATCAGCGACAGAGTCAAACTTGCAGTGATTTGAGAGAAGAAGATCCCAAAGGGCTTCAAATTTTTCATCCATCCCAGAGACTTTTGACAGAAGTTCTTCAAGAAGCTTGGAGTCCAAAGGGCTGGGAGGAGAAGGAGTTAGAGGACATGGGTCAGAAGGAGATGCAGGGGCAACAGTGTCAGACTTGAGAACCCATAATTCGAGAGCACATAACCCATACTTCCAAAGGCCCTAGAATTGTAACACTGCTTCACAGTAATATATGGAATATCAGCAAGGCAGACCGATTTGCGTTCCAAAATATGAGATATGATCATCCCATAAAGAAGACTAGGGGGATTAATGGTGGAGTCTACCATGTAGTTAAGAATAAAAGAGGAAAGATTAAATCTTTTCTTTGAAAGAAGGCAATGGTGTAGAAAGTGTCTCGAACAGACAAAGAAGAGAAGGAACAAGCTCTTAGAAGAAGAGTGGTTGCAACTATGTATGCAATAACACGAGCTTCAAAAGAGACATCTTTGGGGTTAAGATTTGAGGGACTGGGACCAGAAGGGTTAGAGGAGAGGGCCCTTTTTGCTTCATCAAAAGTTACTTCAAACTCAGAGAGACAAGAGTTTTTAATGGAATCAGAAAAGCCAGAGCAATGGATTTCAAGAATTTCATCAAGAATATCCACTTACCGTGAACCAGGGTTTCAACTTCACCAGGCTTTGAAGAACAGAGGTTGGCATAAAATAATCTGACCAAGGGTTCATAAACCACTTTATAAGGAAAGGAGAAGACTTTAGCCCATCCTTGATACTCGAAGACTGTTTAATGGGACAATGAAGAGTCAAGAGAAGGTCAAGATCAACAATGTGTCCATGCACAATAGTTTTATATTTCAAGGATTGGAAGAGGGTTTCATTGAAAGAATACCAAAAATCAGTTTTCACATCAAGGGACTTTTTAAAATCAAAGCGACATTTCTTTTCCTGATCATCGGAAAGATGAATAGGGGTAGAGCATTTAAGAGACAAAATAGGTGGAGAATTGGAGGACTGAGGAGATGAATGGGTGGAAGAGTTTTCAGAGTCCATGGGAACAAGGGAATGGGCAATGCCCTTCCTTTTGATCCTTGAACTCTTTCGAAGGGCGTAGTGAGATTTATAAGATGAGAAAGCAGGAAGAGAGAGGAAATTATAAAAAGAAGAAAAGAAAAGAAGGTAGAGAAGAAAGGGTGGCAATCTGAAATGACGGGACATGAAAGGGAAGGGTGACTGTCACACAAAAAGAGAATGAAAAATCCAAACGCTTGTCGTCAAATTAAGTACATAGCAATAAATGAGGTACTAGAAAATCATGTAGAAAAGGAACAAAATTAATTGCATAATAAATGCTTCTAATTATTACCAAGAAAGAATTGAAATTAAAACTCAGACAGTTACTATATCCAAAAATTTCCTAAACTAATTAAACTGATTTGGAAATAATATTAAAAAAAAAATTGAGATTGTAAAATCTTTCTTCAAGAAGTGGTTTTGTAAAATTACCTGTCAATTAATTTTAAGTATTAACAAAAACAAATTACAAAAACAATTTCAATGTTTTCATTTAAAACATGCTATCTATAAATTGGTGCTTAATATAGACATGTTTAGCCCTAGAGTGATGCACATGATTTTTAGACAAACAAATGGAACTAGAATTATCACATAGCAATTCTGCAAGCTTAACAATTATATCATAATTAGTTAATTGATGAATTATCTATAAAACCTGAGCGCAACACAATTCAGTGACCACATATTAGGCTTCAATGGTTGAAATGGAAACACAATTCTACTTCTTGCTATTCCAGGAGACTAAGCAATTTTCAAGGAATTGGCAAGAGCCACTAGTGCTTTTTTCGGTTACTTTATCACCTGCATAATCTACATATGAGAATCCACGAAGACTAAGTGCAGATAATCTTTCATACCATAGTCCAAAAGAGATTGTTTCGACTAGATAATAAATTATTCTTTTAACAACAGTTAAATGAGATTCTTTAGGAGCATATTGAAATCTAGTACATTTACACACACTAAATATAATGTCAGGACAACTAGCAATAAGATAAAGTAAAGATCCAATCATACCTCTATACTTGGATTCATCAACACTTTTACCATTAGGATCAAGATCCAAATTGCAGGAGGGACTTATAGGAGTGCTAATGGATTTAGCATTTTCTATACCAAATTTTTGCACTAATTCAAAAACATATTTGCTTTGACAGATGAAGATACCTTGATCATTTTAAAAGATTTGAAGTCCTAGAAAGAAGGTTAACTCACTCATCATACTTATTTTGAATTCACTTTGCATAAGATTGGCAAAGTCCTTGCACAAATTAGGGTTAGCACTATCAAAAATAATATCATCGACATAAATTTGAATGATAATATTGTCAGAGGAGAATTTTTTTTAGTAAAAAGAGTTTTGTCACTACTTTCTCCGAAAAACGATGGGATAACATAAATTTGTTCTGACACTCTTGTCAAGCTATAGGAGCTTGTTTGAGTCCATAAAGAGCTTTTGACAATTTAAACACATGGTAAGAAAATTCTGGATTTCAAAACCTAGAGGTTGTTTTACAAAAATTTCTTCTTCAATAAATCCATTTAGAAAAGCACTTTTAACATCCATTTGAAAAAGTTTAAAACCTTTAAAATCAGCATAAGCAAGAAGGCTGCGAATACATTCTAACCTTGCCTCAGGAGAGGAAGTCTCATCATAGTCAACTCCTTATTGTGAGTAACCCTGAGCCACGAGTCTAGCTTTGTTTCTGGTTACTTCTCCAGCTTTATTTAGCTTGTTTCTAAAAACCCATTTCATTCCAATTATGGTGACATTCTCAAGTTTGGGAACCATGGTCCAAACCTGATTCTTTTCAAATTGATCCAACTTTTCCTTCATAGACTTAACACATTCATTATCTTTCAATGCTTCTTCAACCTTTTTCGATCCAAGTTGAGATATGAGAGAAATATTAGCATTTTTATTAATTGATGCCCTAGTTCTCAGTCTATCACTTACGTTACCAAAAATGAATTTTTTGGGATAATTAGGTTCACTTCTCCATTCATTAGGAAATGATTCCATTACTGGATAACTTTCATTAACAGTAGTCAACTGCTCTTTGTTTGTAACTTCTTTTGGGGCAGTCACAACAATGTTAGAGAGCTCTTTATCATCTGAAATGCATTTTTTCTCATGAATAGAATTAGATTCATTAAATACAACATGAATAGATTCTTTTACAGTGAAAATGCATTTATTAAAAATTCTATCTGCTCTGCTAGAGTTTGAGTTATCAAGAAAGATATCTTCATCATTGCGAGAGTCAAATTTACCTAGGTTATCCTTACCATTATTATGGACGAACCATTTTGCAACCAAATGGATGAAAGTAGCTAATTTTTGGTTTCTTTTCATTCCACAGTTCATATGGAGTCTTCTTCAGAATGGGCCTTATTAAGTATCTATTGAGTATATGACAGGCCATACTTGCTGCTTCTGCCCAGAAATAGAGTGGGAGAGAGTTCTCACAAATCGTTGTTCTAGCCATATCTTGAAAAGCCGATTCTTTCTTTTAACAACTTCATTTGTTGAGTAGAGCGAGGAGCTGAGAAGTTGTAAGAATATCCCTCTATATTGCAGAAGTTTTCAAAGGCTTTATTTTTGAATTCTCTTCCATGATCACTTCTAATAGAAGTACTGTAGTAACCTTTTTCTCTCTGTACTTTCTTACAAGAGAACTCAAAATTTTTTAAAGTATCATCTTTGTTGGAGAAAAACATGATCCAAGTAAAACGGAAATAATCATCAACAATTACAAATGCGTACCTTTTTTCCACTAATGCTAGCAGTTCTAGTGGGACCAAAAAGGTCTATGTGAAGAAGCTGAAAAGGTTTCGTTGTAGAAACGGGATCGTTTGATCGAAAGAAGTTTCTTATTTTCTTACCCATTTGACATGCGTCACAGATATGATCCTTAGTGTAATCCAATTTTGGCTGCCCAATTACCAGTTCCAACCTTGTAAGCTTTTCAATTAATCTCATGCCGGCATGGCCTAATTTTTTGTGCCAAATCCATGGATCTTCAGAGATGGATGCTAACAAATGTGGTTTGTTGATCCTTTGACAGAGTTAAAATGTAAACATTTTTGTCCCTACTTCCGAGAAGAATTTACTTTCCTGATTCATCCTCAATAATGCATCCAGTTTTCTTAAAATTTACTTCCAGGTTGGAATCGCATAGTTGGCTGATATTTAGCAAATTATATCTTAATCCTTTCACAAGATAAACATTAGTAACATCACAAGATTCGTTGAAGGAGATAGTTCCAATACCAATGATAGTTCCGATCGAATTGTCACCAAATCAAAATTTTCCACCATTAAAGTTAGCAACAGATTTTTATTGCCTATCATGCAATTTGAACATCCGTTGTCAAGATACCTTTGCCTTTTGATTTCGAGCGGTATTGCCGTAAAACAGGATTACTTGTTTTTAGGTACCCAATTTGTTTTGGGTCCTTTTTGGTTAGAGGTGCTTTTGACTTTCCAGACCATGTTAGTTGGTTTAGAAAGATGAAATCTATATCTTGAATAAGAGTGACTAGGTTTATCACAATAATAGCATGAGCTTTTACCAGTTACAGCAAATCCAGATAGACTATAATATTCACTTTGAGAGTAAGTCGACTGGTTTGAACTAGTTGACTTGGTTTCTTTATTAGAGCTGGTAAATTTATGAGCATTTTTAAAAGATTTTTTAATTCAAAATTTTGCTCATCTAAAAGATCTCTTTCAACTGTACAAACTTCGAATTTGATTTCCAAAGCTGGTTTTTTTTATCTTGAATGGTTCTACGATTCTCAAGGGATCTTTTTAGATATATAATGGTCTGATCTAGTAATGCTCTTAATTAATGATAATTTTTGCAAAAATTAGATTTTACTTGGATGGATTCACCTATAGGCATGAATCACACATTTTCAGATTCATCTTAATCATATTCAGATGTGTCTTCATCACTCCAACTATTAAGTGCTTTATTTCTTCCATATCCTTGAGGATATCGTCTCTTAGCTTCAGGACACTCACTTGCAATGTTTCCAAACTTATACCATCATTTCTATTGTAGTTAGTAATTTGTTTATTTCTAAAATTATTTGTCTAACCTCTCCTTTGATTTTTATTGCGCCTGAATATTTCCATGACGGATCTTGTGATCAGTGCAATTTCATCCTTATTGAGTTTGTCTTCTTCCTCTTGAATGTCATCTGCTGCTTTGAAGGCTATAGATTTCTTCTTCCCATCTTCTTTTCCCTTTTTATTGAGATGAGTTTATAGTGCAACGACCTTGGCATGTCATTAGGGGACAAACTTCTTAAAAACCTTCTTATTTGCTCTATGGGAGCATATTCTTTTCCTATTGCCTTGAGTGCTCTAATAATTTTGCTTAGTTGTGCAAATATACTCTCAACAGATTCTCCTTCTTTCATTTGGAATAGTTCAAGTTCGTAGATAAGGAGACTGACAATGATTTCTTTTAATTTGTCAGTTCCTTCATAAGTCACTTCCACTTTATCCCACATTTCTTTAGGAGTTTCACATCTAGAAATTTTCTCATATTTTTCTCCATTGATGACAGTGTAGAGAACATTCTTAGGCTTTGAATTTATCTGGATGATCTCCATTTGTTCATCATTATAGTTTTTCAAACTGGGAACAACAGGAGCCTAACTTCCTTTAGCACTTGATTGACTTCCATTTGTTGTTTTGGTTGCAAGGATGGGGATGTCACCAAGTTTGATACTCTTGAGACTTTTAAATTATAAGACTTGATGAAGGTCTCCATTTTGATTTTTCAGTGTGAAAAATGCTTTCCATTGAAATAGAGAGATCTGGTTTGAGAAGTTCCCTCTTGAAAAAATGCTCCAATGATTTGATTTTGGTTGGCCATGATCTTTTTATCTCCTTTGGTTAAATAGAAAAATATAGTGAGAGCAAGCTCCAATACCAATTAAAAATGCAAGAGGGGGGAGGGGATGAATTGAATTTTCTTTCTTTTTCTTTTAACTTAAGTCTATACTCAGATAGTTAACTAGTATATGATATAATCGACTAAAGCTATTAAGTCAGCAGAAACATAAAGTGCGTAAAAGAAAAGTTCAATACTGAATGTTTTTATATTGGTTTAGGTTCAATGTGAATCCTAGATCCAGTCCACTTGGGTTGCAAGGGATATCTCTTTAAGCCTTTAGTAGACTGGTGGTTATGAAAGTTTCAACATAAAAACTACACTCAAATTTTTTTGTTTTTCTTTTTATTTTGATACAGACCTCTCTTTCAATTTTTTCTTCTTTTCTCTCTTTTACTCATAGTAAAAACACTAAAGATTACATTCATTTTCTAAAGATGAAGAGTATTGAAGAATGACTTGAATGTAGTAGGCTTGTATACTTCAAGAGACATCTGGATGCCTCCTTTTATTGAAGAGATGGCATCCCAAGGGATTTGATCTTTGGATTTAGGCACTGATGAATCCTAATTTCAAGAATAAAGGTAAGACTAAGAAAAGACAATCTTTTTTATTCTTCTCTGCATGCAGATCCTTCTTGATTGACTCTAATTTAGTGATGAAATCTTTTCATTTTCTTTCTTGACTGCTCTTGGATCTTTGTTAATTGGTGATGAGATCCTATCTTCCTTGATTGATCTGGTGTCTTCATAATCTCTGTGCAAATCTCTCTTAGACGATATCTTTTCCTTTTTCTTCTTTGATTTACCTTGATTGACTCATCAAATTTGGTTTTCCAGAAGGAGCTTCCTTGATTGATTCCCAAATCCGAGTTTTCCTTTTTCTCTAATTTTTTTCCATTTTGTCAAGGCTGATAGGTCATTTTTCCTCAGAATGCTTTCGTTTCCTATTTTTGTGCTTTTCCTAAAAATAGTCATCATTTAAAACAAATTAGCACTAACAATGTGATGCACCAAGATTACTGACAATTACTAGATGCATTTTTTACAGTATTTATTCCACATATATTCAACCCATAGGGATATGGTGGATACTCTAAAATCCATCATAATTTGGCAGACATGACTTTATTCACATCATATAAAGACCTAAACCAAGCTCTTATTCAGTTTTAGAATAATACTGGTTCTTCAATCTTAACTAGTGTTTCCTTTTCAGTCCTTCAGTGCCACTCTAAAAAAAACTTGTAAACAATTGATGGATCTGTTCTATGACCTTCTTTAGAGGATTCATCACAGACAATAGATATATAATGATAAATTGCAGAGCGTTCTTTATTAAAATTGATTTTCCTCCGGAAGAAAGAAGCTTATTATACCAAAGAAAGATCCTTCTGGATATTTTCATCGCAATGTCTTCAAAGTAATAAGACATTCCCCTCCCGTAATAAATTGGACCACCAATGTATATCACAGAAATTACCTCACTTAGTTTGATTAAGTCTCCCCAATTTGATAACAGTACTCAAATGAGCATTATCATGTAAATAGAAGAAACTTTTGGATTTATTCACCTTTTGACCAGACACCTCCCCATAGTTTCTTATAATATACATCATTTTAATTACTGAACTCCTATACTCGGAATAGAACAATATGGTATCATCTGCATATGCAAGATGATTGATCTTTGGACTCCATTTAAGGAGCCCAAATCCTTTAAACTCCACCAATTGATTAAGACTATTAATCCCCTTGAAAGGACTTCAACAACTATTATAAACAATGTAGCAGATAGAGGATCTCGTTGTTTTAGGCCCTTGGAAGTGTTGAAAAAATCATAAGATTTACTATTCATCAATAAATAATGCCAATTATTAGAGAGTAATCTCCTAACCTTGTCAATATGGATCTTAGAAAAATCAAATTTCCTAAGAACTTTAGTTAAGAATATCCAAGAGACTCTATCATATGCCTTTTCTATGTGCAGTTTAACTACCATATTCGCATGCTTATTCCTCCTATGAATGTCTCTTATTATCTCATGAACCAACAACATATTCTCAGCAATGTTCCTCCCTTTCACAAAGCCAGATTGATTTTTTGAAATAATCTTTGGAAGGACCTTTACAACCCTTTCATAAATCATTCTGGATATTATTTTACTAGAAAAAGAACTCAAACTTATAGACCTCAAATTAGAGAAAGTCTTCACCATTTCCTTGTTTGGAAGTAACATAAGATTTGTGCGAGTCACAAATTTTTTAAGTTCCTGTCTATAGAAGAAAGTCCTTGCCATTCTTGTGATATCTTTCCCAATGATGTCCCAACAAGTTTGATAAAACAACCTAGTAAAATCATCAGGTCTACAAGCACTGGAACTATTGACATTAAAAAATAAACGTTTTCTGACCTCCTCAATTTCTAGCAGCTTTACTATCTCCTCATTCTCTTCCTCTGAAATTAATGATGAAATATGTTCAAAAATTGAGAAATCTTCATTGTGGTCACTCTCCTCAAATTATTTTTCAAAAATATTAATAGCTACATCATCAATTTTCTTCTTTGTTGATAAAGTATCTCCCTGAATATCATTAATCTCAGATATATACAGCTTCTTCCTTCTCTCCTTTAAATATGAGTGGAAGAACTTCATATTTCTATCCTCATCATTAAGTTACTTCATTCCTGATTTTTGCTTCCAAAATTCTTTTTTCACTTTTAAAAACCTTTCCAATTCAACTTCTAGTTTCTTCAAATCTGCCCTGTTAGATGGTGTAGGATGCATCTCCAATTAGATTTCCTTCATCCTGATAATATCTTTAGAAGTTGAAACTTAATGAAAACATTTATAAAGGTCACTCTACTTCATTCAGATAGGGCCTGTTTTACTTTCCTCAACTTAAGTTATATTTCCACAAAAGGACAACCCATAAAGCCCACCACACAATTCTTTTTAACAACTTCTCTAAATTGATGATGCTCAGTCCAGAATCAAGCAATTTGAAATGGTTTCACAATAGGCTCATGTTCAATGCTGCAAACTAATTATAGTGGAGCATGATCAGAACCTTCCCTTAAAAGATGATGAACTTTAGAATTTGGGAACAAATCCATAAAGTACTGATTAAACAGAATCCTGTCCGATATATCTTTTAAGAATACATGATTCTTCGGTCCTTCCGTTCCACCATGTAAAGGTGCCACCTGTAATTCCAATTCTAACAATTCAATGAGTTAATACAAAAAACAAAGTCAATAGCTCTCCTTGTTCAAAAGCCAGACCTCTATACTTTTCCTCTTCATGTAAGATTATATTAAAATCTCCACCAACAATTCATGGACAACTACACCCTTTACTTATATCCTATAACATTACACCTTGCATATAATGTAGTGACTGGAAACTCTTTACCATTGTACTTGAATTTTAGAGTAACTTGCTAAATAAAGATCCGAATCTGCATTGCTTCCTATTCATCTCTCTAAAAGAACCAAATTTCTCCATTGCTATTAACCCCAACATGATTGAATCCTAATTTCACTTTGTATCGTTCTATTGTTGATGGATCCTAAAAAGATTCCATTAAAATAATAAAAGAATAATGATATCATCTGTTTAGATCCATTAACCTATCCAGAGAATTTTGTGTGTTAATGGATCTAATATTCCAAAATAACATCTTCTCAATTATTGATTACTATTATAGGATCTTTCCCTGCTACTCCTTATTTTCACTTGTAATAGACCTATCGTTCTTTGCCCTATTCTTCAAGCAATTAGTATGCATAGGTGATAAGTCCCCAGCCTTACTTATTTGTTGTAGGTTGTAAGAGATATCTTCTTTCTCTTCTCTAGACTTCCATTGTTAGATTTCCCCTTCCTCATATTCAATTAAGTTAAGCCCTTTTTTTAAGTTGTTGGCATGGTCATCTCCTTCTTAATCCTTTTCTATTTGCTCTTTATCCGTTTCACCCTCCTATTGTAGATTCTATAGAATACTTTTAGTTTCACCTTCTCTTGTCTTCGGCTTTATATGCTGATTCTTTGGTGATTCATTCACTTTATTGGTGTTTGAATTATTGGCCTCTACACTCTTACTGCTGCTTGTCCTTTCTTTGTAATCTGAAACACCTTTTCTATTTCTTGTTACTTCAATTGGGTTGGTGTTCATTACCTTCTTCCCTTTATTGTTACTTATTTGTTCTCTTGGCACAACTTTCAGTTCTATGGTTACGTCCTCCTTTACCTTTGGTGATTCTCCTTGCGCATCACCTATTTCATTTTTCTGTAGAGCATCAAAAATATTTTTCGTGATGAAACCAACTGCATTCCAAACCTTGAGGTTTTCTACCCCTATCTCCTTATCGAGCCCTATGATCCTTCACAGTTTCATGGTTGTTATTACCCTTGTTGGCCTTAGCCACTTCTTTTCTTTTTTTGCTCTTTTTTTATCACTTTGCTTTTCTTTCTCCCCTTTTTCTTTATACAACTTCGATGCAACACATAACATAGTGTTTACTAAAAAAAATGCTAAAAGCGATCTGAAAAAGAGACCTGAACATTAGGTCCCTAAAATGTAGGTGACTTTTTTGTAGAGATCTCACGAGGTCACCAAATAGAGGCCTCACAAGGCCCTTTTTTTTTGAATTTTTGGAAAAAGAAACCTTATGTGGTTGCTACTTTATTATTTATTTTTATTTTATATTTTACTAAAGAAGACCTTATGATGTCACAATCTTATAATTTATTTTTATTTTATATTTACAAAAGAGACTTCATGAGGCCTCTATACTTTATTAAATTTATTTAAATTCATATAAAAAGAGACTTTATGAGGTCTCTTTTTTACAATATACGAGACAAAAAAGTGAGCTCATGAGGTGTCTTTTCTGGAAAATAAAATGCAGCAAAGTGACCTCATGAGGTCTCTTTTTTAGAAAAGATCTGGCAGCTTGTTACTGCTTTTGCAACTTTGCATCTATCATTTAATTCAATATATATTTTATACAGCCAAATCAAACTCAAAGATTTACCAACAATACAACAAAATACATTTAGTAAATACTCTCTTATCAACTCAATGTGAAAATCAACTTAAAAGTGATTCAGAGTTGAACCAAAAAAACCTAAAAGACATAAATCACGTAATAAGATTTCGAAGTTATCATATATTCACAAACCATATAACAAGTCTCATAAAATAACTATAAAGTAAGAAATTAGATTAGTACAACTTTAAACTTTACTAATACCGCAGTGTGTTTGCCACATGATCCTCGTCATCTTCTTCACTACTACACTCATCTATCAAATTTCTTTGTTGACTATATACTAGTTGAGTAGGTCAAGACTGAGAAGGTCGAGGAGGACAAGCGACATCATTGGGACAATGGAGAATCCCTCCCCAAGCATGTAATGCATCTAATTGGGTCTTTAGATCCGCATACTCTATGTCCTTTCGCCTTTCCCTAACCCGCGGAGCTTTCACTTGGCTAGATAACTCAGCAATCTTCTTTCCCATAGCCAAATTAGTGTTCCTTATTCATCATCAAGAGAACTAACTAGGTTTTCTAGCTCAGAATGATATTCACGAAAGGTCCATTGTGGCATGTCATAAGCATACCCAATTATCAGATATCCATAATGTCGTATACTTCTCAACAAGAGCCATTCATAAATTAGCTATCTAGCCTAAAATTCAGAAATTCACTAAACTCACTACATATGATATGTAACTTGGAATCAGTTAACTATTCCAACTTTTTTTTTTTTTTGGTTAAAAGTATTGGGATAAAGTTCTACACAATTTCACTATATTTATCAAGTCAAAAGTAAGACATTGACTTAGAAACCTCTCCAACAATTATCACACTAAACTACTACATATTACTCATAAATATTTATTCTCTTCCAGTTAGTTTTCTTCTACATTAGTCTGCAGTGATAGCAATAGCAATAGTAATAGTAAAGATGTAAGCGCTCCAATAAACAAAAGAGCAAATAGTGACAAGATTGAAATTGCATCAGAAATAAAAATAAAAATGGAGAAGTCACTCACTGTTAGGCAAGAGGGTCGAGGCGGGAGGCGAAGTAGTAGGAGGAGAGGTGGCAGGAGACGTGGGCGAATTTCAATGGAGAGTACTGTAGTGAGGGTAAGGGTTTTTTCGAACAACGAGCGAGGGTGGGAAAGGAGTTTTAACTTTAGCTATTTTTTTCATCTTAATAATCACTAATTTTTATTTCCAATTTTTAACTTTATTTCAAGAATTAGCTTTTTATTTTTTATTTTACCAATAAGATACCTCACGTGGTCTCTTATTTTGAAATATCATTACCTAAATTTAACTTTTAAAAAAGACACTTCATGAGATTTTTAAAAATAAATTATTATTTTTTATTTTAACAAATAGTAACCTCGTGAGGTCGCATTTTTTAGTCAAAGTCTTAGTATCTGATTGAATTTGACTAAAAAAAAGGAGACCTCATGAGGTCTCTATACCATAAAAAATTATTAATGCAGATAGCGAACTCATGAGATCTCTTTTTAGTGACCTATTTTTGAGGTCTCTTTTTTAGGTCTCCTTTCATAGTTTTTTAGTAGTGTTGTTTATCATGACATTGGATCATGCAATTCTTACAAATTTTAGGGACATAGTCATTCTTGATGGTGATATACCTCTTCATTATTCTTCCCGCTTCAATTTTGATCCTTTTGAAAATTTCTTAAGGAGATCTACCTCCACTTTGACCCTCGCACAACTTGTTATCGTTTGATTCCTCATGGCCGGCCATATCAACTTGTAATAGCTTTCCAACACCCCTGACCAGTGAAAAAATTTCTTCCTTCGCAAAATAATTTTGGTGGTAGGTTCGGAAAAGAGATCCAAGCAACCATTGTTGACATTTCTTTATCATAATTGAACAACGGAACCCATTTGAATGTTCTCATGGGAAATGACTTATTGTTCTGTGTAATATAGAAGACAGGTTTGGATAAGATGTGTACATAATTTCCCATAATCAATATGTCTAATGCATATAGCCCAATCTTGCACTTGTCTTTAAGTAGGGGCGGAGCTATATTCACCCAAGGATGGTCAGATGAACATTCTTCGTCGGAAAACTTTTTCGAATATATAGGTTAAACATAGATATTTTGATATATATCAATTCTTGAACACCCTTGATACAAAATTCACCTACCCACGTTCTAAAAGTATGAACACACTTGACAATAATATTGGCTCCACCATTGCCTTTAAGTTCACATTGTTTCAGAACTAGATTTCTAAGTTCTTGAATCTAAGGCCACCCATACGAGAATTTTCCAACTGTAGCATACTCCAAATTCTCATTAATAATCATCTGCTCAACATCTTCTTGTTCCCATATCACTTGAAGTTCCCCTTTAAATACGAAATAGGCTTGAACAATGGGTTTCATTCGGGATTTGGTGTTTTTCAGGTTATCTACGTAGGACATAGTGGGTAACAGTTGCCTCCCTTCCACGGACGGGAGACCACTGGCCGAAACGGCCATGGTCAATGTAGGCAAATTAGGGTTTGTCGGCAGCTTACAGTGTAAGCGTTAGTGAGCGTTTTCCTACTAGTTTTTCAAATTCTTTTAAAATATTAGTTTCCAACACAATTCCGCATTGGCTAAATTTATTTTGTTGAGTTTATAGGGACTCAACAAGTCAACATTGATTGTTATTTAAACCTATTTCTGCATCTTTAAATGCTTGTCTATTCATAGTACGCCTAGTTGGGATATCATAATGATTCTCCCACTAGATGATTAGTGTGGGTGCAAATCACTATCAAATAATTTATGACATACAAATTTGGAACATATTACTTATAAAAGTTTCAAAAAATGATCAACTTGAAAATATTTTCTTAATTTGAAGTATCAAATATACATGGAATCTAAATATGCTAAGCATCCTTATAAGTTAATTGAAAAGAATTCAATTTGTTTAGATTTAATTCACGTAGAAACTTGTGACATACTGATACCATTCGCAATGGAAAAAAGTATTCATTGTAACAACCCGGACCCCACACGTGCATATATTGTCCGCTTTGCCAGCCATGGGTCGCCCATGCACCAGCGCACGGT
>JAPFFP010103818.1:0-19405 GCA_026153255.1 Solanum medicagineum
ATTTAGTTGAATAATAATGAAGTATAGGTGTTTTTACACATAGGAGGGTATGGAGCTATAACCCTAAGGCCCTTGGGCCGAAATAAAAAAACTTGCAAAAAATTATACCTCTCCACGTGCCGGGGACATCGCGCCTTGGGCGCAGACCGTCCGTGGAAGTCTTAATTTTTGAAAAAATATTTTTCACTACGGTTGCTCTAAAATTGGGGTTACACATTCCCCACTCAATTTTGCCCCCTGATCACGAATATGAAGTCGGATTTTCAATATCACTCACGAATTTTGAGATATATGGAAATTATGATTATGGGCATATTTTTGGGGTGTTTCAATATCTCCCTCTTGAGAACATCCATTCCCGAATGTCAAAGAAATGTACATAAGAGAAGTAATTATGAAGATTTCATCCCGAAATGAACGCAACAAATGCATTTAAACACCATTTCAAAAATTTCAACATGAACGTCAAAATCACCATAAACTTGTCAACATAAACATGAATGCATAAAAATGTCATAAGGGCTGAAACTTAAGACATAGAATCATAGAAAGGGCTTAGTTTTGCTATCTTAAGCTTGAATAGAATGAAAGAGGTATGGATATCGACTCTCCATGTCCACTCTAGCTCCCCAAGTAACACTTTTGACTTGATGATTCTTCCAAAGGATCTTGACAAACACTACATCCTTATTAATCAACCTTTCCACATATCCATTCAATATCTCCACTGTAACCTTCTCATAAGTCAAGTCATCCTCCACAACACCCACAACCTCAAAGAGTCCTATAGCATTTGGGCCACCAACACATCTCCTCAACATAGTTACATGAAAGACCGGATGAACCATATCCATTTCTATAGGCAATTCCAATTTATGAGCAACTTTACCAATTCTCCTCAACGATCTATAAGGACCCACAAACCTTAGGCTCAATTTTCCTTCCTTGCCAAACCCGGTCACACCCTTCATGGGTGGGACTTTCAAGTGAACCTAATCAACAACACAAGCACACCTAACCTACCTTTGTACCTAAGGGAACCATCTCCCCCTTGGGTGAAAACCTCCACTTCACCATTTCTACCAAAACATTCAACTCTAGCAAGGTGGATTCAAGGTCCTGCTTTAACTTGACCACTTCAACCAAACAAGATTCGGAACCATCAAAATGACTACATTACCATTCTCGACTTCACCCAACCTCATATATTCCCAACCTAGCCAATCGATGTACTCCTTTAATCACCCCTTGTTACCATAAAACCTCACTTTCTACATTTAGTAATCAACCTCTCATCCCTCAATAGTTGTAACACCACCCTCAAGTGATTCGCATGCTCCTCCTCACTATGGAAAAAGATCAGGATATGATCAATATAAATCACCACAAATAAATAAAGGTAGGGTTTAAAGACCCAATTCTTAATATCCATAAATATACTCAGTGCATTAGCCAAGTCAAAAGGCACTACTCCAAATTCAAAATATCGAAAAGAATTTCAAGATCTCATTGACCACCAGATTCAACTCGATAGGAAGGAACTTCCGAATCAACATCCCTAACCCTCACAGGATGATAGAGACACATCTTAGAAATCAACTTTTGGGCTTTAAGATAAGAAATGAATCTACCCTTGACCACCACATTACAACTCTCCGCTCAAGGATAGGCTCATTAGAGAATTGAAAAATTTGACCCTACAAGTTCTACAATCAACAGAGCTATAATATACATGTAACCAATCCACCCTAAGGACAATCTCAAATTTCACCATGACAAGCTCAACAAAATCATAAGACAAAACTTCATGCAATATGAGCAGGGGACGATTTCTAGACTTTCCTAGCAACAATGGATGCACCAAAGGGGTTAGACACTTCATAAGGTTCATACAACAATTCGGGACTAACATGAAGCTTTTGGCAACAAAAGGAGTAATAAAAGAAAGAGTGACACCCAGGTCTATCAAAGTATAAACATCAAAATCAAAAACCTTTAACATACCGGTGATGACATCGGGCACCTCATACACCCCTTGCCTCCCTTGAAGAGCATAGAATCTATTTTGCCTTGGTGCACCCCCTTGATGGACTTCCCTTCCTCCTTGGCCCCCATTAGTACCTTGGCCTTGAGGACCACGATCTTTACCTTTGGGTTGAGCATAAGGATAACCACTAACTTTGTAACCAAATTCATCACAACCAAAGAAAGCGTTAGAGTTCTTCCAAGATGGGCCACCATGGCCTTTCCCACACTTTCGGCATCTATGATTTGTCACCCCTTCATTACCTCCTTGGAATCTTTGATTTGGCAGTCTATCCTAGGCAAACTCCTTTTTGGAAGCTTTGGATGACTCTTGGCCTTGGTACTTGTGGCCTTGAGGAAATCTGCCACCCTTGGAACCTTGGAATATACCTTCAAGATAGGCCCTCTTGGCCTCACCACTTCTTTTCTTTCTCAACTTCTCACCTTATAGTTGTTCGACATATATCATGAGGGGGGACAAGTCCATATCACCAATTCACATGGCGGTACGACACTCCTTTCACCAAGTAAGACACACCTGACATAAATTTTTTCATCCTAGATCTTGGAATCGACCACAAAATGTGGAGCATACTTGGAAAGTTGGTTCAGCATGAGGGCATACTCCCTCACACTCGTGGAAACTTGCTTAAGGTTCATGAATTCTATCATTTTGAGCTCTCTTAGCTCTTTAGGAAAGAACCGACTGAGAAATGCCGCCTTGAACTCTTCCCAAAGGATGACATTATCTTTCTCCTTCTCCATCATCTATTGGGTGAACCAAATTTGAGCTATCCCCTTGAGTTGGTAGATCGCCAACTCTACATTCTCCTCCAATCTAACCCCCATAATAGACAACACTTTATACACTTCATCAATAAATTCTTGAGGATCCTCATCCACTTTAGACCCATGGAACTTCGGTGGGTTCATTCTTGTAAAATCCCTCACTGTAGAGGCCGGTGTAGGAGCATGAGGGGCTTGGGCCCCTTGGTAGATTTGACTAGACATGGCATGGGCCATCATGGTTATAGCATCCCGAATCTCTTCGTGGGCCACTCCCCCATCTTGAGGAGCTTGAGGAGCGGGAGTGGGAAATTGCTCATCGAGTGAATGAGCTCTTCTTCATCTCGGAATATGCATAATCTAAAATAGAAAAGTCAGTTGTTAGGGGAAAGCCTTACTTTAGCCTCTATACCACGACATAGATCATGAGGAAGAGAAACATTTCCTTACATGCCTCATACCCTCTTACTCATAGTAATGGAGCACTTCTCAACCATGATTAAGAATCTAATCAACGTGGTGTGTTGGATTTCGAGGACAATCAATAACCTAGTACTCTTAAACAACCCCAAAAAGGGCCCAAAAATGTGCCTTAGAATGCCCAAATTTTTAAATTTCATATATCTCAAAATTCATGCGCAATATCAAAAATTCGACTTCATATTGTTGTTCAGAGGGTCAATATAAGGAGAAAAGGATCTAATATTGATTTAAGAGCGAATGATTAGAAATTATATTTTTCAAAGCGTGGATTCCAGAGAGGAATCCGCGTCGCCTCTGCAATGCGCCTCTGTGTAAAAAAGTGCATTTTTTGTTCAGTCCAAGACTTCTAAAGTCTTGGGCCTAAGTGTTCCGAAATGTGTTTTTATCTATGCTTAGCCATATTTCACCCTCGTATCATTCTAAACTTTCTCCAAGACTCACTCAAACACTTTACCATATTTTCACTTACAAATTTAGGTCCCAAACCCTCATCCGGAACAAAGGTTTTCCTTCAAGGTTCTTCTTCAAGCTTCAAGTCTCCATCTCCAATCTTCACCAAGTTCATCTGCAAGCTAAGGTATGTGGATTCCTTCCAAGGTTTCCTTTCACCCATGATACCCAAGACTTCTTTTATTCAGATTGAATGATTTGAAATTAATTTACAAATAGGTCTTGCTTATTATGAAATTCACTACACACTATGTTAAAGCTATTTGAAATTGTGACTTTTTTGCTATGTTTTGAGTTATAAGTTTTTTATCTATTGTAAGATTTGAGGAGCAGTTTTGATGTATGTTTCTTGAGGGTGTTAATTAATAGTTATACAATGGATTTTCTTGCATGATTTTATCTCTATATTTCATAGTTTATTACTAGCATTACACACCCTCTAAGTGTTTGATAAAATGTTCGGATGTGGTTCTTGAGGAGTTGAAAGTCCAGAGCATGAGATATGATATGATTGACTATCTGATGATGAAATGATCTTATGTATATGATAAATTCTATGTAAAGTGTTGATTAGACCATGCCCAATCCAGGGGGACTAAGAACCTGGATAACCTAGATAGGGATTTGTACTCATCAACCTAGTAAAGAATTTATACTTCTCGACCTAGTGATGGGGCGGCATCATTACTAACTTAGATGGGGGTTTGTACTCATCAATTTAGTGAAGGGTTAGTACTTCTCCACCGGGGTGATGGACAGACATTGTCACTAACCTATTGAGGGGTTTGTACCTCACCACCTAAGTGATGGGGTGGCATCATCACCGACCTACCAGGGGGCTTGTACTTTGGAAATCTAGCTTGGTCTCTTCTACACATATGATATCCTATATGACTATGAGCTACTTAAGCATGTTTCACTTATACACTGATCATACATGCCATATTGTTGTATTATGCCAATTGCTTATTGTTACACATTTTGACTATGATGCCTAATTCTGGTTGCATTTCATCCTTCATACTTAGTAAATTCAAATGTAGTAACGTATATGATTTTCCTTCATGATATCACTATGTTGGAATCGGTGCCCAAGTTGATCATCCTCCTCCTCCACATAGCTAGTTTTATACTACTCAAGCTAGTTGGTGAGTCCTACACTTCGGGGACCTTAGTATATATTGCTCTTATTATGTATTGAGACATTTTTCTTTATTGTCTATTTTGACTATGAGGGTGAGCCCGATTGCTTTGTCTTGGCACGCCCTCTTATCTATATATAAAAGGAGTTTGTTGGACATGTTGTGTATCTATGGTATGAGCCTTTCCCCTTTGTCTTTGGTTATGATGTTATACAAGATTTCCCCTAGCCCCTTTTCCGCGACCGATAATGTGAAATGACAAGTTAAGAGGCTTGTTTAGGGTTCCTTCGGGTTCCTCATTTGTCGTGTCACGTCTAGGCCCTAAGCTTGGGTCATGACAAACTTGGTATCAGAGTGCTAGTGTAACACCCCACATTTTACATGTACTAATGTTGTGTGAAATAAATCATGATATGGATTGGTCAAATTAGTGTCAATTCTTGAAAGTACTTGATTCTCATGTTAACAGGCGATATGGATGTCTAACGCTTAAGAGGGTCGAGTGTATATGTGTTTCACATTAAATTGAGGATATCACAACCCTAAAGAAAGTAAAAGAATTAAGGTGATTGTAAGAATTAATAATCTAGTAGGTGAGTCACCTACTTGCTTATCTTGAGTTTGATAGCTAAACGGAGACGAGGCTCAACGCCACATTTGTCCAAGTCCGATTATGGATAAAATCTATTTTAATGGTATAATTTTATCCCATGTTTTAGCATCATAAATGGACCTTATTTTCAGTTCAAGAAAAGTGTAAAGAAAAGCCCAAGTATATCCCAAACAACTTGACTATTTGGGCAAAAAATGGATTAAGAGGAAAGCTGGAAATTAATAGCCAAAGTACATCAGATTTGATGCCCATTTAGGCCCAATTTTGGGTAACTAGCTATTGCACAATTAGCCCAATATTATATAGTATTTGGTGGTCAAGAAGCCCAAGGAAAGTCATCCAAATGAGGCCTTTAAATAGGGGTCACAAGCTGAAATTTTCAGTCCCTCTTACACTTAGAAAACAATTTCAGCTTTCCCAGTCTTCTCTCTACACTTTCTTAAACCAAGATAAGCAGCCACAAGGAACTTCTAGGATCTTAAAGGGACACCTGGATCTTGAAGAACAAATGTAAGTAATTATAGTAGTGTATTTAGTATGATTTGTTCATAGAAAACAAGAAGGATATGCTAGTATGTTTGTGCTGGAAATTCGGGGTAGATTGTGTCCTAAGTGTTGTTGTGAACGTTTTTTGTTGTTCAAGAGGATTTTTCTATAATTGCTGGGCTGTATTATGAAGTGAATTTGATTTTCTTAACATTATTTGATTTATAGACATTACCCTAAGTTTGCTGCCCATATTTTGGTTTCATTTAACAAATGAGTTCTACTGTGCTATCTTAAGTGTAATGTTGATTGGAATTTGTGGGCTGTTGAATTTAAAGCTACAGGCTCATGTCCTTAATGACTTCTTGGGTTCTGTTCTAATAGTGTATTAGCACTGTTTGTATATGTAGATGTTGTTGGAACAGTTCGGTTGGAGTTGGAAAAGGTTTGGAATTGTTGACGTTGAAATGTAGCGAAGGGGGGTAACGTTATGCTATCCATTTGTAGGTTGTGTAGAATTGTAATATGTTGTTCCACGACCTTTCCTTGTTTTGGGACTATTTATGGACTATATTAAGACTATTTTTATGTGTTAAAAACTTTGAAAATAATTTAGGTAAAGTTACAACAGATTCGGGATTGTTGACATCGAAGTGTGGAGAAAGGATGTAACGTTGTGCCACTTGTTTATATGTTGTGAAGAATTGTTATGAGTTATGCTTTGTGTGCTGTTGTAAGACTATTAAGGGTCTGAAATGAGTTGTATATGATGTGTACATAAAAATGGTTGCAAGAAAATATGATTATAAGTGAAAAGGTTGAAGGAATGCCTTTGCATCACTAATTGAAAGATTGCTGTCCGGGTGATCTTTTTATGATATTGGGCTGTCAAGAAGTGTTTTTTTGCTGCTAATACTAGTATTATTGCCAAATATGCTGTAGATAAATATTTGGGGGAAAAGCAGCCACTCCAAGGTAGTAACGAGGTCACACAACGAGGTATGTAAGGTTACTTGATTTCGTATCATTTGGCATGAAACATAGATCCCTCGATAAGTAAAGGCATTTATCTACTCCAACATGACAAACAGCCATGTCTCCACTTTTTCACATATTCATATGCTCCTATATATAGTTACTTTCATATCTACATACATACGTGGATACCAAGTACATGAGTTCTTGTTGCAAAACAAAGTTCATGAGTTTTTCTTTCATTTCATACGCATTTCGTTACTTATGTAATATACTCTCTTCGTTGCCATATTGTCTTGCATGATTATTTACATGTCACATGTTGCCTACACAGCCTTATAGCTTAAATATTTTGACCACCAAAAGAATCATCTCAAAAGTAATTGAAAGATAAAGTATATAGTTTTTGATGGGTGGTAGCCCCAAGGGTGGAAGCATCACCTAGACAGGGACGATCCTATCATGGGTGGTAGCCTGAGGTGTTAAGGAAGAACCTAGCCAGGGACGATCCCGATACAGTTTACCTCTGATCAGCTGGTCATTTACATTACATGATGTGAATAGGTTATACTGTAAAGGTAAAGTAATATAAAGAACATAAAGTATACGATCCAAAAGTATATCTAAAGGTGGTCTCTTATTCCACACCAGTGCATAGTTTCATTTGAAGTTGTTACTTCCTATACAGTATTTCATGACTTAGATACTCAGTATATTATCTCGTACTGACGTCCCTTATGAGGGACCTACATTTCATGTTGTAGGTACAGGTGCTAGTAGATCTCCTCAGTAAAGTCCAGGACATCTAGCTGCTGTTACAAGCTCCAGGTTGTTCCAGAGCTTTGTGTGTGTCTAAAGCTTATATGTTTGTATTGTACAGTTAATTGAGGTGGGGCCTGTCCCGACCCTTATTCGATACTTTGTCTTAACTAGAGGCTTTGTCGACTATATAAATTAAAGTGTGGTCATGTCCCGTACTTTCGACACCGTGGCCCCAACAGCCTAGTCACTCGCATTTCTCTTTGGCTATGTCACTGTTTACTTGCATAAAGGCATGTTAAATTATAGAAATCCGTTATGAAATGTATAAAAAGTGCATAGATACAGGTGGGTTATCGCGAGCCTTATTGGCAATGGGTGAAAGTCCACCCTAATGGGACTTGGGGCGTGACAGTTGTGGTATCTGAACGGGTCATCCTAGGGAGTCTACAAAGCCATGTCAATGTAGAGTCTTGTTTATTGATGTGTTGTGCACCACATTTATAAGTAGGAGGCTAAGTGGTATTTAGGAGTTGTTACTTTCCTTTCATTCTTTAGATCGTGCCATAGAGCTAGGTGAATTATGGCTAACTCCGAAATTGTTTTGTGCAGTAAGCAAGTATGCCAGAAACCAAGAAGAACAAAGGTAAAGGAAAGGCAGTAGAAGTGGTGGTTGGTTCACCCAGTCATATGAGACAACGAAATGAGGCTCAAGATGAGTCTCTGTCATGGATATCTTTAACCCCTTCATCTCCTGATGAACCCATAAATAGAGAAATTCCCTCAGAACCACCTATTGATGCTACTGTGCAGGTTCTGAGGAATGCAGTCCAACTATTGACCTGTATAGTTGTTGGCCAAGGCCAAAGATAGGAAAGTCTAGCTATGGGTATAGGTGGTGCAAATAGGGCAGCGAGCATGAGGATACATGACTTCCTGAATTTGGACCCTCCAGCCTTCACTGGGTCTAATTCTAATAAAGATCTCCAAGACTTTATTGATCAGATTCAGCGCACTTTGAATGTTATGCATGTGATTGGTACAGAAGTTGTTGAGTTAGCGGCATATAGGTTGAAGGGTGTGGCTATATTGTGGTATGAAGCTTGGAAGCAATCCAAAGATATAGATGCTCCCCCAACCACTTAAAAGGAGTTCAACGAGACATTTTCTTGACCATTACTTGCCATTAGAGATCCAAAAGGCTCGTGCAGATCAGTTCTTAAATCACCACCAGGGGAATATGAGGGTGAGGGAGTATAGCCTCCAATTTAATTCCCTGTCCAGGTATGCTCCTAATGTGGTTGCTACTATGGCAGATAGAGTTTATCGATATGTAGATAGATTGGATACGTATCTGTTCAGAGATTGTACCATTGCTTTATTGAATAAATACATGGATATAGCGAGAACGCAAGCTTTTACACAGAAATTGGAGGATCAAAGGCAAAGGAGAAGGACACAGGAGATAGAAAGCACACAGTCTAAGAGGGCCAGATCTTCAGGGCAGTGTACACCATCCCAAGGTGAGTTTAAGACTCGATTTTCTAACAGACCGCCTAGGCCATCATTCTCTTATTCCGTAGCCAGTGCTCCACTACAACATCAAGGATCTAGAAGTAATCAGATTGTTCAATGGAGTGAGAGACAAGGTACATGGACAACAGGAGGATCGGAAGGTCCACTATTGACTCCTAGGCATCCCTATAAACAATGTGGAAAAAGTCATCCAGGTATATGTCATGTTGGGACCGATGTTTGTTATTGGTGTGGTGTGCCAGGGCACATGATGAGAGTTGCCTGAGGAGGCGTATGGGTGATATAGCATAATCTACTAGGTCAGATATTGCATCATCATCGAAAGTTCCTCCATTAGGTAGGGGACAGCAAGCACCTATGGGTCATGGTAGAGGTGTAAGAGGGGCAGCTAGTTCAGCGGGGTCCAGAATCGCACTTATGCTTTGGTGAGTCGGCAAAATTTGGAAGATTCACCTGATGTGGTCACAGGTACATTGTTCATATTTTCACATAATATATATGCATTAATTGACCCTGGTTCTACACTATCATACATCACCCCACTAGTTGCTGGGAAGCTTAAGAGAACATCTAAATTATTGAATAATCCATTTGAAGTGTCTACACCAAGCGGTGAATCTATTATGGCTAGAAGGGTTTATTATGGTTGTGTAGTAACTGTTTGTGACAAGTGACACATTGGCTGACCTTATTGAGTTAGAAATGGTGTTATTTGATGTTATAATGGGTATGGATTGGTTATCCTCTTGCTATGCCACCATGGATTGCCGAACTAAGAAAGTGTACTTTCACTTTCCATATGAGGCAGTTCTTGAATTGGAAGACAATGTTGGGGCACCAAAGGGGAAGTTTATCTCTTATCTTAAGGCCAGAAAGATGATATCTAAGGGGTATATATGTCATTTAGTTAGAGTAAGGGATATGGAGGCAGAATCACCAACTCTTCAATCAGTCCCACTAGTGAATGAATTTGTTGATGTGTTCCCTGATGAATTTCCAGGCTTACCTCCTGAACGAGAGGTAGATTTTTTCATTGAATTACTTCCATGCACTCAACCTATTTCTACCCCTCCATATAGAATGGCCCTGGCATAGTTATGTGAATTAAAAGAGAAATTGAAAGATTTATTGGAGAAGGGTTTTATAAGACCTAGTGTGTCTTCTTGGGGTGCACCAGTGTTATTTGTACGCAAAAAGGATGGCAACTTGAGAATGTGTATCAACAATCGACAGTTGAATAGGGTGACAATTAAGAATAAATATCCCCTCCCCAGGATTGATGATTTATTTGATCAGTTACAAGATGCCAAATGCTTTTCAAAAATTGATCTGAGATCAGGGTATCACCAAGTGAGGGTGAAGGAGGAAGATATACCTAAGATTTCTTTCAGAACACGGTATGTTCACGTTGAATTTTTTTTTATGTCATTTGGGCTAACGAATGCACCAGCAGTTTTTATGGATCAGATGAACAGGGTATTTAAGTCGTTCATGGATGTGTTCACGATAGTGTTTATAGATGACGTTTTGCTATACTAAAGGTCAGAAAATGACCATGCTAATCACTTACGACAAGTGTTACAGGTTCTTCGTGATCGACAGTTGTATGCCAAGTTTTCTAAATGTAAATTTTTGCTAAACTCAGTGGCATTCTTGGGTCATATTGTTTCTAAAGAGGGAATAAGAGTTGATTCACAAAAGATAACAAAAGTTCGGAGCTTCTTAGGTTTAGCAGGTTATTACAGAGGTTTCTTGAAGGTTTTTCTTCCATTTTCGCACCTCTAACAAAGTTGACACATAAGGCAACCAAGTTTCAATGGAATGATGCATGTGAAAGGAGCTTCCAGGAACTGAAAAATAAGCTAACTTCTGCACCTGTGCTAGTGCTTCCAGAAGGCATCGAGGGGTATGTATTGTACTGTGATGCTTCAGGAGTTTCCTTAGGGTGTGTGTTGACACAGCATGGTAGGGTAATTGCTTATGCATGTAGACAGCTATGGCCACATGAGAAAAATTACCCAACTCATGATCTTGAGCTAGCAACGGTTGTATTTGCTTTGAAAATATGGGGCCACTATTTGTATGGGGTTCACGTTGACATATATACTGATCATAAGAGCTTGCAATACATTTTTAAGCAGAAGGATCTAAATTTGAGACAGCGAAGATGGCTAGAACTAATAAATGGTTACGACGTTGATATACTATACCATCCGGGGAAGGAAAATGTGGAAGCTGATGCTCTGAGTCGTAAGGCAGTTATGACTACTGGTGATCAGGACATGGTTAGTCAAGGGGTGGCTAAGGATCTACATCAACTAGCAAGCTTGGGGGTTCGCCTTATTTAAACTCTAAAAGAAGGGGTTATTGTACATAATGCAGCGATGTCTTCATTAGTAATGGAGGTGAAAGAAAACAGTTCAAGGATCTTGTTCTATGACAACTTAAGGAAAAGGTGAGTTAGGGTGCGATAAAGGGCTTTGACCTTACACAAAATGGAGTACTTTACTTCCAAAGCAGATTATGTGTGCCTGGTATTAATGGGTTAAGAAAGAGGATAATGGAAGAAGCCCACCATTCCTGATATTCCATCCATCCAGGATCGACTAAGATGTACCATGACCTAAAAGGAGTGTTTTGGTGGGGAGACATGAAAAAGGACCATGCAGAATTTGTGGCTCAATGCCTAAATTGTCCACAAGTGAAGGTAAAACACCAAAATCCAGGAGGTTGTATGCAGTGTATAAAACTTCCAACCTAGAAGTGGGATATGATCAATATGGACTTTGTTACCAATTTGCCTCGCTCATTTCAGAAACTTGACTCCATATGGGTAATAGTTGACAAACTCACAAAGTCAGCACACTTCTTACCTGTCATGAGTGATTATATAACTGAAGAGTATGCTAAGCTCTACCTCAAAGAGATAGTAAGGCTTCATGGAGTCCCAATCTCCATTGCATCTAACCGAGGAGCTAAATTCACTGCAAAGTTTTGGAAGTCTTTCCAAAGGAGTTTAGGGACACAAGTAGATTTGAGTACAACATTCCACCCTCAAAATGACGGTCAAGCATAGCGCACTATTCAGACACATGAAGATATATTGTGAGCTTGTGCATTGGACTTTAAAGGTAGTTGGGTGGACCATTTGCCACATTGAATTTGCCTATAATAATAGTTGTCATTCAAGTATCAAGATTGCACCTTATGAAGCTTTGTACGGAAGAAAGTGCTGGTCGCCAATTGGATGGTTTGAAGTGGGAGAAACCACCTTGCTTGGGCCAAATCTAGTGCAACAAGTCGTGGAAAAAGTTAAGGTAATACAGCAGCGGCTAGAAACAGCGCAGAGTCGTCACAAATCACATGCGGATGCTAAGAGGAGAGAACTGGAATTTTCAGTAGGAGATTGGGCATTTTTAAAGGTGTCTCCAATGAAAGGGGTTATGAGGTTTGGCAAAAAAGGAAAATTGAGCCCACATTACATAGGGCCGTATAAAATTATTAAGAAGATCGGGCAGGTTGCATATGAGCTAGAGCTACCCCAAGAGCTTTCAATGGTTCATCCAGTATTCCATGTATCAATGCTTCAAAAATGCATAGGTGACCCATCCCGTATCACTACTATTGAGGACGTGCAAGTTACAGAAGATCTCACTTATGAAGCGGTACCTATTGCTATTCTGGATCGTCAAGTTAGGAAGCTAAGGAATAAAGGAATAGCTTCAGTGAAGGTACTTTGGAGAAATGAGCAAGCAGAAGAGATAACCTGGGAGGCCGAGGATGCGATGAAGTCAAAATACCCTCATTAGTTTAAAGCTATAGAGGACGCCCAACAAGCAGAATTAGAACACTAATAGGTACGTATGATTGAATACTTATTTTGTTGTCAAATGTCTATTTAAATAAAGGTTTATTGATGGTTAAGCTACCCAATTGTGCTAACATTCGAGGACGAATGTTCCCTGGGGGGGAGGATGTAACACCCAACATTTTACATGTACTAATATTTTGTGAAATAAATCATGACATGGATTGGTCAAATTAGTGTCAATTCTTGAAAGTGCTTGATTCTCGTGTTAACGGGCGATATGGGCGTCTAACGTTTAAGAGGGACGAGTGTATATGTGTTTCATGTTAAATTGAGGATATAAGAACCTAAAGAAAGTAAGAGAATTAAGGAGTTTGTATGAATTACTAATCTAGTAGGTGAGTCACATACTTTCTTAGCTTGAATTTGCTAGCTAAACGGAGACGAGGCTCGACGTCAAATTTGTCCAACTCCGATTATGGATCAAATCCATTTTAAGGGTGTGATTTTAGCCCATGTTTTAGCATCACAAATGGATATTATTTTCAGTCCAATAGGAGTGTAAAGAAAAGCACAAATATATCCCAAACCCTTGACTATTTGGGCCAAAAACGAATTATGAGGAAAGCTGGAAATTGGCAACCATAGTCCATCAGATTTGATGCCCATTTAAGCCCAGTTTTGGGTAACTAGCTGCTGCACAATTAGCCTAATATTATATGGGGTCACAAACTGAAATTTTTAGTCCCTCTTACACTTAGAAAAAAATTTCAGCTTTCCCCAATCTTCTCTCTACACTTTCTTAAACCAAGAAAAGCAACCATAAGGAACTTCTAGGATCTTGAAGGGACACTTAGATCTTGAAGAACAAAGGTAAGTAATTATAGTAGTGTATTTAGTATGATTTTTTCATAGAAAATAAGAAGTATATGCTAGTATGTTTGTGTTGGAAATTCTGGACAGATTGTGTCCTAAGTGTTGTTGTGAACGATTCTTGTTGTTCAAGAGGATTTTTTTTTAATTGTTGGGTTGTATTATGAATTGAATTTGATGCTCTTAACATGATTTGAGTTATAGACATTACCCTAAGGTTGTTGCCCAGATTTTGGTTTCATTTAACAAATGAGTTTTATTGTGCTATCTTAAGTGTAATGTTGATTGGAATTTGTGGGCTGTTGAATTTAAAGCTACAGGCTCATGTCCTTAATGACTTCTTGGGTTCTGTTCTAATAGTGTATTAGCACTATTACTATGTGTAAATGTTGTTGGAATAGTTTGGTTGGAGTTGGGAAAGGTTTGGAATTGTAGACGTCGAAATGTAGCTAAGGGGGGTAACGTTATGCTGTCCATTTGTAGGTTGTGTAGAATTGTAATATGTTGTTCCATGACCTTCCCCTATTTTGGGACTATTTTTGGACTATATTAAGGCTGGTTTTATATGGTAAAAATGTTGGAAACAATTTAGGTAAAGTTAGAACATATTCGAGATTGTTGACGTCGAAGAGTGGAGTAGGGATGTAACGTTGTGCCACTTGTTTGTATGTTGTGAAGAATTGTTATGTGTTATACTTTGTACCCTATTGTAAGACTGTTAAGGGTCTGAAATGAGTTGTATGATGCGTACATAAGAATGGTTGCAAGAAAATATGATTACAAGTCAAAAGGTTGAAGGAATGCCTTTGCGTCACTAAATGAAAGCTTGCTATCCGGGTGATTGTTTTTATGATATTGGGCTGTCAAGAAGTGTTTCTTTGCTGATAATACTAGTATAATTACCTAATATGATGTAGATAAATATTTGGGAGAAAAGCAACCATTCCAAGGTATTAACGAGGTCACACAACGAGGTATGTAACGTTACTTGATTTCGTATCATTTGGCATGAAACATAGATCCCTCGGTAAGTAAAGGCATTTATCTACTCCAACATGACAAACAGCCATGTCTCCACTCTGTCACATATTCATATGCTCCTATATATAGTTACCTTCAAATCTACATGCATATGTGGATACCAAGTACATGAGTTCTTGTTGCAAAAATAAGTTTATGAGCTTTTCTTTCATTTCATACTCATTTCATTTCTTATTTAACATACTCTCTTCATTGCCATATTGTCTTGCATGATTATTTACATGTCACATGCTGCCTACACAGCCTTATAGCTTCAACATTTTGACCACTAAAAGAATCATCTCAAAAGTAATTGAAAGATAAAGTATATAGTTTTTGATGGGTGGTAACCCGAGGGGTGGAAGCATAACCTAGCCATGGACGATCCTATCACGAGTGGTAGCCTGAGGGGTTAAGGAAGAACCTAGCCAGGGACGATCCCAATACAGTTTACCACTGATCAGCTGGTCATTTACAGTACATGATGTGCACAGATTATACAGTAAAGGTAAAGCAATATAAAGAACATAAAGTATACGATCCCAAAGTAATCCAAAGGTGGTCTCTTATTTTGCACCAATGCATAGTACATTTGAAGTTGTTTCTTCATACACAATATTTCATGCCTTACATACTCAGTACACTATCTCATACTGACGTCGCTTATGAGGGACCTGCATTTCATGCTCCAGGTACAGGTGCTAGTAGATCTCCCTATTAGAGTCCCGGACATTCAGCTGCTGTTACAAGCTCCAGGTTGTTTTGGAGCTTTGTGTGTGTCTAAAGCTTATATGTTTGTATTGTACGGTTAATTGAGGTGGGCCCTGTCCCGACCCTTATTCGATACTTTCTTTTTACTAGAGGCTTTGTAAACTATGTAAATTAAAGTGTGGTCATGTCCCGTACTTTCGACACTGTGGTCCCAACGGCCTAGTCACATGAAATTCTCTTTGGCTGTGTCACTATTTACTTGCATAAAGGCATGTTAAATTATAGAAATCTGTTATAAAATGTATAGAAAGTGTATAGATACAGGTTGGTTCTCTCTGAGCCTTATCGGCAACGGGTGCCGGTCCGCCCTAACAGCACTTGGGGCGTGACAGCTAGGTTGATAGATCATCGGAATCTAGCACACAGCATTAATTAGAGTCCTATTCATGTTTGTGAAGCGCGCTATGACTATGAGTAGAAGGCTATGAGACATTTTAGGAAATGTTTCCCTTCTTCATGTTCTAAGTCGTGTTATAGAGTTGTGGTAAGTTTTTCCCTGTAACGATCATTCTTTGCTATCCTAGATCATGCCAAACACTTGAGGAAGAAGGGTCCAAACTCTCGAGGAATAGCCTACCAATGGTGTGCCTTGGGATGCTCTCACTATGCTTACCTATGTTGTGGCCAACCAAGTCAATCAAGGGGCCTAAGCCCCTCATGCTACTACCCCGGGAGCTAGGGTAAGGGACTTCATAAGGTTGAATCCTCCGATGTTCTATGGGTCAAAGATGGATAAAGCTCCACAAGAGTTCATTAATGAGATCTACAAGATCTTGAATATCACAGGTGTTGAACCGAATGAAAAGGCAGAATTGGCGGCGTACCAACTCAAAGGGTTAGCCTAAATATGGTATGATCAATGGAAGGGTGAGAAGGTAGTTGGTAATGTGGTGCTTTGGGGGGAGTTCAAATAGGCTTCCTTAATCAATTTTTCCCACTTGAGCTTAGGGAGGATAAGTTGGTGGTGTTTATGAACTTGAAACAAGGTTCTATGAGCGTGAGAGAGTATGCCCTCAAGTTTAATCAACTTTTAAAGTATGTTCCTCATTTGGTGGCTGATCCTAGATCTAGGATGAATAAATTTATGATGGGGTTGTCCGACTTGGTGAGTGAAGAATGCCTGTCCACCTTTCTAATTAGTGACATGGACTTGTCTCGATTGATGACCTATGCCGTGCAAATGGAGGAGGAAAAGTTAAGGAAGAGAAGGGGGCATAAGGCCAAGAGGGCCTATCTTGGGAGTAAGTTCCAAAAGGGTGGTTGGTTCTATCAAGGTCAAGGGTCTTCTCACGCTACTAATAGGGGGTCTGCCAATGACTTCCCTAGGCATCATGGTGTTGGTGGTGTGGCTCCTATTAATCCGTGTCCTACATGTGGGAAGAGTCATAGTGGCCCACATTTCAAGGTTTCTAATACATGAGTTGATTCAGGGGATCTTGGTCGCAAAATGGTGGATTTTCCAAGAAACTGTGGCAAGGGCAGGGGTGCAAATGCGGTTCCATTGGGTAGAGGTGGTCCTAAAGGTGATTCCCCAAGGCACAATTGGTTTTATGCTCTACATGGGAGGCAAGGCATTGGTGAGGTTCCCGTTGTTGTTACCGGTATATTGAAAATCTTTGACTTTGATGTATATGCTTTGATTGATCCGGGTGCCACTCTTTCCTTTGTTAGCACTTTTATTGCTAAAAAGTTCCATGTTGACCCTAAGTTGTTGCATGAGTCATATCAAGTGTCTAGTCCTATTGGTACCTCTATTGTTGCTAGCAATGTTTATAGAAATTGCCCTATTTGCATTTAACATAAATTGATGCGTTATGATCTTGTTGAATTGGACATGGTACATTTCGATGTCATTCATGGGATGGATTGGCTGCATGCTTTATTCTTCTATTGATTGAAGCACAAGTAGCGTTAAGTTTCAATTCCCTAATGAACCCGTCCTTTAGTGGGAAGTTCAAGATGTGGTGGTCAAGGGTAGATTCATTTCATGCATTAAAGCCCATAAGTTGATCTATAAGGGGTGTCTTTATCATCTTGTGAGGGTTAGAGATGTGGAGTCTAAATCCCTTTCCATAGAGTCGGTTCAGATTGTAAATGAGTTTCTTGATGTCTTCCCAAATAACCTTCCCAGTGTTCCTCCCGAAAAGGAAATAGGGCGTGGAAACGCATAAGAACTCTTGAATGGAAAAGAGATGTAACTCCAGTAGACCTCCTCCCTGATACTCAATCTATCTCCATTTGCCCTTACCGTATAGCCCCGACGGAGTTGAAGGAGTTAAATGAACAATAGAAAGATTTGTTGGAGAAGTGAGTTATTTGACCTAGTCAATCACCTTGGGGTGGCCCAGTGTTTTTAGTGAAAAAGCAGGATGGGCACTTAGAATGTGCATTGACTACTAACAACTTAATAGGGTCACCATCAATAATAGCTATCCTCTTCCAAGGATTGGTGATTTGTTTGATCAATTGCAAGGGGCTAGCTTTTTCTCTAAGATTGATCTTTGGTCTGGGTATCATCAAGTGAGGTGAGGGTGTGTGATATTCCAAAGATGGCTTTCCGGACTAGATATGGGCATTATGAATTTTTGGTGATTTTTTTTGGGTTGACCAATGTACTGGCCATCTTCATGGACCTAATGAATAGGGTCTTCAAACCTTACCTTGATTCCTTTGTTGTGGTCTTCATTGAGGATATTTTGATCTATTCACATAGTAAGGAGGAGCATATGGGTCATTTGAGAGTTGTGTTGCAAAGATTGAGGGAGGATAAATTTGTATGCCAAATATGAAAAGTGTGAAATTTTGGTTGAACGACGTTGCATTCTTGGGTCTTGAGGTGTCAGGGCATGTTATAAAGTGGATCCTAAGAAAACTGAGGTGATCAGAAATTGGCCTAGACCATTGACCCCATCTGATATTAGGAGCTGCCTAGGCCTAGCGGGTTATTATAGGAGGTTTGTGAATGGGATCTCCTCCATTGCTTCCTCTATGATAAAATAGACTCAAAAGAAGGTTAAGTTTCCGTGGACAGATGAGTGTGAGAGGATCTTTCGAACATTGAAAGACAAGCTTGTGTCTGCTCCTATATTGTCACTACTTATATGGGGTGCATGTGGATGTGTTCACCCATTGTAAGTGCCTCCAATATATCTTCACTCAAAAGGATCTTAACTTGAGGCAAAGGAGATGATTAGAACTTCTTAAATACTACTATATGAGTGTGCACTATCGTACTGGTAAGATTTTGGATAGGAAAGTGAAGAGATTGAGGAACAACGAGGTGGTATCCGTTAAGGTTCTTTAGAGGAACAAACAAGTCGAAAGTGCTACATAGGAGGCTGAAGCGGACTTGTAAAAGCGGTATCCTTATCTTTTCCACTCCACTCAAGCCTAAGGTACTAATTCTAAGACCCCTATGTTATTTCAAGGCTTGTATTTCAGCCCCTATGTCATTCATATGCATTCATGTTTGAGTTAGCAAGTTTATGATGATTTTACACTTATGTTGAGATTTTGAAAATTGTGTTTTAAATGTAATGTTGCTTTCTGGTTGGGGCTGATTTGTTTATGATCATTCTTGTCTTGTAGTTTCTTTTACATCCGGGGTTGAATGTTCCCAAGGGAGAGATATTGAAATGACCCCAAAAAGTGCTCGAAAATTTTCCTCTGAATGCCTGA
>JAPFFP010103829.1:0-19405 GCA_026153255.1 Solanum medicagineum
TAATAAAACAGAGGAAACTCTGCCGAAATTCCGGCAGGATTCCAGGTCAGATAGATTGGGAATTTCATTAGTATGTGTCAAGGTGTCCCTATCGGGCACTGATCACAACCATAGGTTGGCTGTGACATTAATGATCCTTAAATTATAAGTACAAGTAAGGCATTTCTTGGTTCATATGTACTTGCAACGATGAATTTCCTGATCTTAAGAGTAAATTTTTGAGGTGTTACAATATATCCTTTTTGGGATCATTCGTCCTCGAATGAAGGTGAAACTGGGGAATATTAGCATGTTTTCTACTCAAGAACTAGTTTATCAATAGGCAGCTATCCAGATATCTTATTACTCATATTTAAGGATGTATCTCAACTCAATGATAGGAATAAGGAATATTACCTTCATGCTCATCATCGGAAGGCGCGAACAAGTGAAGATATCTAACTTTCATATCTACCTCAACTTTCCAAGTGGCTTCTTCAATGAACTTGTTCCTCCATAATACTTTAACAGAAGCAATTTCTTCATCCTCAATTTGTGAACCTATTGATCTTGTATCTGAATTAGATCTTGTCATATGAGAAGCTGTCTTTGACTTCAATACTCTCTATAGAAACAACAAGTATGAGGTCTCCCAAACACGTCTTACACAACGAAATATGGAGTTCTAGATGAGTAGCAGCTAATTCTGGTGGCAATTCCAATTCATATGCCATATTACCAATCCTTCTAATAATCTGGTACAAGCTAATATATCGAGGACTGAGCTTTCCCTTTCCCCATATATTATAACCCCTTCATTGGTGAAACCTTTAGGTACACCCAATTACCTACCTCAAATTTCAAATCTCTCCTTCTAACACTGGTATAAGATTTTTGTCGGCATTGAGCTGTCTTTAGCCTCTCTTGAATAACTTTCACCATCTCCATAGCTATATACTAAATTAGATCCTATAAATCCTACCTCACCAACTTTAAACCACCCAACAGGAGATCTACACCTCCTCCCATAAAAGGCCTCCTATTGTGCCATTTGTGTGCTAGCTTGGAAACTGTTGTTCTAGGAAAATTTAATTAAGGGTAAGTGGTGATCCTAGTTACTTTTGAAGTCTATAACACATGCCCTCAACATATCCTCAAGAGTTTACGGTCTGCTCCACTTATTCGTCTTTCTGGGGATGAAAGGTTGTACTACGATTCACCTTCATACCAAGTCTCTCTGAAAAGACTTCCAAAATTATGCTGTGAATTGGGTTCCTCTGTCTGAAATAATGGATATGGGAACCCCATGCAATCTAATAATCTCCTTAATATAAAGTCTAGCATAACCTCAGCCATATCAGTTGTCATGATAGGTAGAAAGTGAGCTAACTTGGTCATTCTATCTACTATTACCCACATATACTCATGGTATCTACGAGATCAGGGTAAGCTTGTTATGAAGTCCATGTTAATCATCTCCCACTTCCTCTCTGGAATTTCAATTTTCTGTACCATACCATAAGGCCTTTGGTGCTCCACCTTAACTTGCTGGCAACTCGGGCATTTGGACACGAATTCTATAATGTCCTTCTTCATACTGCCCCACTAATAAACCTCTTGTGAAACTCTATAACTTTTTGTTTCACCTGGGTGAATAGAGTATCTACCGTTATGAGCCTTCACTAGAATCCTGTCTGTAAGTCCATCAACACTTTATACACGTAGTCGTCCTTGGTATCTTAGGACTCCATCTCCCCCTTTTGCAAACACTAATACTTTTTGTTTCTGATCATCTTCTTTAAATTGAAGAAGGATAAGATCCTGGTAATGCATTTCTTTCACCTCCACCATTAAGAACGACTCTGTCCCATTTTTAATGATTGCTCCACCTTCATTAGAATCTTCAATATGTACTACCAAGCACGCTAGTAGTGCAATTACTTAGCTGGTTCTTTCTTTACATCTTCAATATATGCAATGCTCTCCATTGTCAACCTGCTAGGTGTATTAGTAACTATATAGAATTTACCTAGGTGATAGAGGATGCTCATGTCATAATCCTATAACAACTTCAACCATCTTTTTTCCTCAAGTTCAGCTCCTTCTGAATGAATATATATTGCAAGCTCTTATGGTCAGTAAATACATCCACATGCCTACCATAAAGATAGTGCCTCTAGATTTTGAAACAAAACACCATGACAACAAGCTCAAGATCATGATATGGATAGTTCTTCTCATGAGTCTTAAGATGCCTGGAGGCATATGCTATAACCTTGCCTCTTTGCATCAATATGCATCCCAAGCCAACTCTTGAAGTATCACAGGATACAATAAAGCCATCAACTCCCATGGGTATGGATAAGACTGGAGTTGTAGTCATCCTAGTTTTCAACTCTTGGAAACTCTTCTCATAAAAGCTTCAGACCATATAAACTTAATTTTCTTTTGATTTAGCTTAGTCAAGGGAGCTGAGACAGAAGAAAAACCCTCTACAAAATGCCTATAGTAACCTGCAAAACCTAAGAACCTCCTTATCTCAGTTGGAGTTGTGGGCGTCGGTAAGTTCTTTACCACCTCAATCTTTTGAGAGTTTGCTTGAATGCCCTAGCTAGAAATAATATGACCCATAAACTACATAGATGCTAACCAAAACTCATATTTGGAAAATTTGGCATATAACTATTGGTTCTTAAGGGTCTTAAGGATAATTTTTATGTGGTTATTATGCTCCTCGTCAAACTAACATATCTATGTACTGCCTCAACACTCTATTCATAAGATCTATGAAAGCCGCTGGTGCATTTGCTAGTCCAAATGACATGGCTAAGAACTCGCAATGACCATAGAGGGTTTTGAAGTTCAGGATGTCATCTATGATCACAATGACAAACATATCTAGGTACTGCCTCAACACTCTATTTATAAGATCCATGAAAGGCGCTGGTGTATTTGTCAGTGCAAATGATATGGCTAAGAACTCATAAGACCATAGAGGGTTCTGAAGGCTGTCTTAGGGATGTCACTTTTGCTAGCTTTGAGCTGATGGTACCAAGATCTGAGGTCTACTTTGGAGAAAAAAATATCACCCTAGAGTTGGCCAACCAGGTCATCAATTCTAGGAAGAGGATACTTATTTTTTCTGGTGACATTATTTAACTGGTAGTAATCTATGCACATTCTAAGAGAACTACCCTTTTTAACATGAAGAGAACTAGAGCACCCCAAGGTGAGATGCTTGGTCTAATGAAACCCTTATCTAAGTGGTCATTCAGTTGTGTTTTAAACTCTTTAACATTGAAGGAGCCATATAGCACGATGGAATAGATATGGGCTGAGTATTTGATAGGATGTTTATCCCAAAATCCATCTCCCTATCAGGAAGGACTCCAGGTAGATCATCTGGAAAGACTTATGGTAATTAAGGCATGACAGGAACAAACTGGAGAGATAGTGTCTCGGCATTGGAATATTTGACTCTGACTAGATGGTATATACACCCTTTGAAAATTAACTTTCTGGCTTTGAGATATGAGACAAATTGAGCCTTAGGAAAAATTGAGCTATCCTTCCACTCTAAGACTGGGTCATTAGTAAACTGAAAGTTTACCACCCTAATTCTATAGTTTTTGGAGGCATGATAAACATGCAACAAGTCCATGCCTAGAATGATATCAAAATCTACCATACCAAACTCAACTAGATCAACCAAGGTATCTTTATGGTAAACTGATAGTGGACAACCCCTATAGACTCTTTGGCTTAGAATAGATTCTCCAATAGGAGCAAAAACACTGAAAGGCTCGAGAAGACATTGTGGACTGATCTCAAACTTCTTGGATACATAGGGAGTCACAAATAACAATATGGCACCTGGGTCTAACAATGCATAGACATCATACGTAAATACTTTTAACATACGAGTAATCATATCTAGTTAGTTCTCCAGCTTCTATCTGGTGGCTATGACATATAGACAGTTTGTGCCCCTGCATGTTCCTGATGTAGCACTTTTTTGAATTGGCTTACCCTGTGGTGCTGAAGAAACTTACTAAAATTTGATATCCCTGATGTTCTACCTCTCCATAGGACAATTCTTCAAAAAGTACCCCATCTGACCACATCTAAAACAACCATTTGTACCCATAATGCACTCTCCTGGATGAGTCCTGTCACACTTACTGCACACTGGATAATAAGTCAATCTTTGAGCTACACTCTCCTGTGACTGGCTTCCCTAAACTCTGCAACTCATTTGATCCCTACTCATTCTTTACCCTTAGTGTATGTGTACTAATAGACAAAGGTGCTGGTCCAGATGACTTCGGCTTAAAGGATGAATGACTGGAACTTTAGCCCCCTTCTCACTTGTCTCCTAGCCTGATTTCTTGGCCCTCTTGTTTCTGTACTCCTCCCTATCCGGCATCTTCTCCTCCTCCACATGCTACACATAAGTCAATAAGCAAGCTATGTATATATCCCCAATTAGCATAATATTTATACCCTCTCTATCAGTAATCCGCATATAAATCAATCTTAATACGCATGCTTGTCACCATAGTGAGAGCATAACGGGACAGCTGAGTGAATTTGAGGCAGTACTCCTATTAACTCATAGCTTTCTCCTTTAGATTTAGAAACTTTCTCATCTTATCTTGCCTCAACTATCTAGGAAAGTAATGTCCCAGAAAGGCCTCCTCTAACACTGCCCAACTCAAGGCTCGGGCCTCTTCTGCTCTACCTCCCATCCATTGATCAAACCAGAGTCCAGCTACTTCCTTAAGCTGGTAGGTAGCGTACTCAAATCACTCTACATCACCTGTATGCATAATCTGAAATACTTTCTGGAGCTCCTCGCTGAAGTTCTCAAGATCCTCTTTCACATCAGACCCTGTGAACTTAGGTGGGTTCATCCTCAGAAATTCACAAACCCTAGTGGTATCTGAATAATCATGATTGCAATCTCCCTGTCGACCTCCCTATATGGTGGCTGCCTATACCAAAGTCTGGATAGCCTGACGGAGCTCAGCATTAGAGATATCCGCTTGTGATGGCTGCTCAAAAAGCACAACTGGGCCTCTAGGTCGCTCAAGAATTGGTGGATTAGGCTAGTTTGCATTTTTCCTGGCTGGGCATTTTCTACCCCTGGCTAGTCTGGTGGCTTTACGTGGAGGCATCTAAAAAATAAGGCACGAACACACAAATTTGAATGGACTAAACAGAGGTAAACTCAGAAGCTTGAATGGAATAACAATTGATAGTGACACTTCCTAATGCCTGTAGCTTCCCTATTATAGGTGTAGCGCGCTTCACACAAATGATATGGACTCTACTATATATGGTTCCATAGACACCCTTTGACACTTGAACCGAGCTCTGATACCAAGTTTGTCATGCCCCGAGTTTACACCCTAGATGTGGCTGGCACCCAGAACCATTTCTGGTCCTAGTGACTACTTGGCTTGGCTACTTTACTTAGTAGAAGATTCAAATAATAAATGATAGGCTTAGATATAATATGCTAAAGAGAATGCAATAATGTGAACAACTAAACAAAGGAAATTTCCTAACAAAAAAAGGAAATATAAACTGAAACTCATGTCATCCAGTCTATGGAACCTCTAATTAAAATAATCTAAAATAACTACCATGATAGGACCATGGTAACCACAACTGAAAATAATACTAAAACATAAATGAAGACTACAAAGCCTCTGATTAGTAGGAGGCCTTACCAATAGCTGAATGAAATGTTGGACCTCGTAAGAGTATCTGCTAAGAAACTCTATCACCTGTGTGTGCATCATAAAATGTTGCAAGTCCAAAGGATGTCAGTACATGGATTGTACGAGTATGTAAAATAGCAAAAATAAGAGACTTGGGATAGGGCACTATACTCAAAAGTAACTAAAACATGTATCAAAATAGGATAACAATGATATTAGGTAGAGTGTATGCAGAAAGTAAGTACTTGTGCTGAAACTCATGCAAAAATTAGTTTACTTTAGCTTGGGGAGTTTCTCTAACCAACAACCATCGCTATGAGCTATGTAACGATACAGAGTCTTACCCATACTGCCAGAGCTATCCAATACTTTGCTAGGGTAGGGGATGAAATCTAGGGAAATGGATCCATCCCAAAACTGGGTCATCTTAATGGCAATGAGGAGCGATGTACTCTTAGAACAATCCTATCCTACGTTGGCTACTTAGTTTATGAGTTCAAGTTGTTATACTCTTACCTATATCGGTGGTTAGTACTATTCCTAAAATTATAAATCGTATGCTCATACTTAAAAGAACTTAATATGCTCTAGGTATTACTTTTTCTTATTTTTGGGACTTAGGCCAACTTAGCATTCTCATAACTTTTCTCAAAACTGTCTAAAATCATAGGTTTCATGCTTCACTATTCATAAAATACTTATGCTAATACTTTTCTTCAGTTTGAATCAAGAATTAGAAGTTCATAAATTTTCATGGTAACTTTAGGGTTTAACTAGTTTAACAATTAAAAGTAGCATCTCAACCCAAGACCTTAATATAGTAGAGAAATTCAGTAAATGTCATGCTTTTCTTCAAAAATAGCATAAACGAGGACAATTATTCAAAATAAAGAAACGTTGTTTCCAACTAATAAATTGATACTTGGTGAAAATAGTAGTTACATGATGGAAAAATAATGTAGAAGATTTTTGTAGGCCTTACATACCTGCTGGAATTAGGTTCTTGAAGAATTTTGATGAAGGTGCGTGAAAGACCTACCTTTTTCCTTTTGAAACTACATTCTGAGTTTGGAGAGTGTTGGAGCATTAATGGGTTGAAGAATTATGTTTTAAGGTTTAATTAGGTGAAAATTGACAAGTTTAGGCTTAAAGGGTGAGAAAAGATGAAATAACCCCTCTCTAAAATAGATGTTTAATTAGTCTATGAGTCCATATATGGCCTGTAGAAACTTCTACAGCCTGTAGGAACCCATCCATAAGTTTTAACATTTACTATTCCAATATCTAGATGGCTCTCTTTGAGGCTTTGTGTGGCCAGAGGTATAGATCACCTATTAGATAGTTTGATTCAATTAAAGTGGAGAGCATGGGTACACATATGTTGAGAGAGGATCTATAGCGAGTCAATTGATTCAGCGTAGGTTGGTGACAACAAAGAGTTACCAAAAGAGCTATGTTGACAAGCGGGTTCGCCGTTGGTATTCACGGTTTGTGATAAGGTAAGATTGAAGTTCTCACCCTTGAAGGGTGTTATGAGGTTTGGGAAGAATGGCAAGCTCAAGCCGAGGTATATTGGTCCTTTTAGGATTCTAGACAAAGTAGGAGAGGTGGCCTAAAGATTTGCCTTGCCATCAAACGTATTTATACTCCATCCAATTTTCATATGTCTATGCTACATCGTTATACTCCAGATGAGTCTCATGTGATCTCCATTGATTTAGTTGTGTTGAGCCCAGATTTGACTTGTGAGGAGTAGTTGGTGGCCCTTTTGGATAGGCAGTTGAGAAAGTTGAGGACTACGGAGATAGCTTCAATGAAGGTCCAACGGCACCACATGTCTATGGGTTAGGTTGCACGGGAGATAAAGGAGGATATGCATGCTTGATGCCCTCAGCCTTTTAAGCCTCTAGGTATGTTCCTCATCTCATGTTCGAGGATAAATATAGTTTTTGCTAGTGGATGATGTAATGACCTCCAAGGTCATTTTAGTCATTTTTAATAAAAATATCATTTTGCCTCTCTCAAAAGTTTCCTTGAGTCATTTCTGGTTGAATCTAAAATTCGTATTTTGAAAATCTTGTGAAAAGTTGGAATTTTGCTAAAGAAAGAGTTTTCAAAAGCTTAATGTTTGAGATTTTGAGTTTTGAGGTCACCTTGAGTTTTAGGTGTCGAAATACAATTCCATTGATTCCATCGACTTTGGATGTATAATTTTGTCTAGGAGAACTAACAGAACTGAATTTGGAGTTAAAATGGAGATTTTTGGATGCAAAGTTGCATTTTCAGTTGAATTTGAATCGTAGTTTGACTTTGGTCAACATTCAAAGTTCGGATGCTTAAACTGGAATTTTGACAGTTTCAGAGGTTCTGCATGGTGAAATTAACACTAAAAATGGTCTTGTAATAGTTTTTAAATTTTTCAAGGGCATTTTAGGTATTTTGGATTTTAACTAGTTTTCCTGAGTCCTATCTGATTCCGGGCCAAGGATGCCTCAAAATCAAATTCTAATGGTTTCTTTAAGTCTGAAATGTCGATTCTGGTAGGGTTGCATATATGGTTTGTGTGTATCGGGCACCGAATGAATTTTGAGGGTTCGATTTTGTGATTTTTGTTGTCTTGAAATTGCTAATATCTGGTCCAGGACTTCTACTCTGCGTTCATAGTATTGACCTCCCATTCGCTAAGGCCTATGTCCTGTGACATCCCCATTGGCCGACCTTTTGTTCGTAGTAGCAGTTGTGCGACAAGACTAACCTCCACATTTACAGATACATCTCTGCGTCCGCAGAGTACTTAATGTACTAAAATAGTGATTTAATTTATAATGTCAAGTCTTTATCATTTTCATCATTTCTAACAATTGAGCTCAATTTTGGGGAGATTTCCAAGGAATTTTAAGATAAAGCTTTTGGGTAACGTAGTTTTCCCTTGTATCTTCGATTTACATTGATTAATTCAGGATTTTATCCTCAAAATTCAGGTTTTGAATTGGGAAATTGGGAGTTTTCTGGGACATTGATTATAGATAGAAAATGATGATTTTGAGGTCATTTCGAGTACTTTTTCAAAATGGTTTTCACCATTGGATTCCTTATTTCTTGGGGAACATTTCCAAGTGAAAATTCTAAAATTTCAAAACCTTTTTTGGTGTGAGAATTTTTCAGATCATTTTCTCATTTCACCTGAATTACTTGATTTTAGTGTCGTTAGTTTCATAATGTAATTGTGATTCTATATTTCACTAGATTGTAGTGACTTGGAGTATCTAAGAAGGGAAAAGGCTTGGATTTGAGTTGATTGATACTTCTACTAAGGCAAGTAGACTCTAATCTTTTGTTAAGTAGATTGAACCGTGTATTATCCTATGGGGGAGTGGGTTTAGGTGATTTGTGATATGAAATGGAATAAAATTATACTATTATAGATTTTGATCATGGGATTTTGGATTGCGTGATTGTAAATGTTGTGAATCCTTGATTGGTAAAAAAATTGTGGGACTATGAACATTTGTCGGTTATGGTCTTATTCCTACACCTATTTGCTTATGTGCTTTCTTTGCGTTATCATATCATTTTTTTATGCTTTATTGTGAAACTCGGTATATTGTTAAAACTTCGAAATTGGGCATATCTAGAACGCATCGGTTGTCAGAATATTTACTTGTTGCATTGCACACCTGCCTAAATGTTTATAATCATGTAGGGATAGGTGATCTACCTTATCCTCCTTCTTGTGGCTAGATTAATCGTGAGGACTTGGAGCTCTTGTAAGTTCCCATCCACTAAGAATGGATCCCTTGTCTTCTAGCTTTACTTTTGATATTTAGAACACATCATGTATTTTCTTCTATGCTTTTGTATTAAGGGGTCTAGACTTATAATTTTGGCTCCGTTTATTGTCTTTTGTTTAGAGGTGCATTTGGACTACTTCTTCACTTTGATTATGTCTTGAACTATAAGTTGAGCTTCCACTTTTAGTTATGATTTGTCTTGAACTATAAGTTGAGTTTCCACTTGTATTTTCTTTCAAGTCGTATTATCTAGTGGATTGTACATGTGATACCAGTCCTGAGATGATTTTAGTTCGGTTTCCCTATGCTTGTCTACTATTTTAGACCATTTTATCTTTTGCTATTATTATTATATTGGAATGTTCAGGTCTAGACTGACTCGCCTTGGTGCGACAGGTGAGCGCCATCACACCCAGTTTCGGATCATGAAAATAGGCTAGCAAAATTCATTTGAAAAATGAGTTTATCCGCGAGTGCTAGAACTAATGTTCAAGGTTAATTCATCAACAATAACCTTTAAATTATTGTAGGCTTTTTTTTAGTGAATAAATTCTTGTAAGTTATGAATAGCAATTTCATTATGTGGTGTTGTATTCAAGTTTATTTACTCTAGTTTTGAAAATTAGTTCTTTATTTTAAAACTGGATGTCTATAAAATATGGTCAATCATGTGAAATTGTTGTTATAAGGCTCCTTGATGGGTGATGATAATAGTCTCCCTCCGCCTTTGTATGAGAATGAACCATTAGATCTTAAATCGTCAATTAAAAGTCATTGTATAAAAAGGAGTTGATTTCAATTAGAACATGTAATCCAACTATTTAGAGTTTGAAAACAACACCCTCATCACCTTTTCAATGATAAGGAACCCTTGGATTATCACGACCCAATTTCTCGAGCCATGATGACACCTACCATAACCCACCAATAGGTTAGCCAACCTGTAATTTGGAACTACAAGTAAAGGGTATAAGGGAAAAACAAAACAAACTCTAGCATATACAAAAGTAAATATTGAAATAAGGATAAAATGGATAAACATATATACATATACAAAATATTAAATCCTTCCAGAACCTGGAACTCACTGTACCAAAGATTCTACCAAAATAAAATGGTACAAGTCCCAACAGTGGATAAAATATATATAGACACGCACACACACATAGACACAACATCGGCTAGTCTCCATTTACAAAAGATGGGTTATCCGAGTTGAAGGAGACATAAATTATCTCAAAATAGCAAATGCTCACCTTAGTCAACCAATCTGACTGCAACATGCTCGATCTATTAGCTGGTTCTCGGACCTGTATCACGAAAGGAGATCCAAGGTGATGTATGAGTACTAAAAAAAGGTACACAGTATGCATTATAGACTATCAAGACCCGATTCCAGTCATGAAAGCGCCTGTTATGTTGTACCTATGGGAAAGCCAAAAGCCCAACCCAAGGGTACCTGCCCTATCATCTAGTCAAGTCCCAACAACATAATAATAGCGTAACAATAGAATCTGCCCAGAACCGAGAAGTCAGCTCTATATAATCACGGTAATGAAAGGATACATATAGCCAAGAACAAAGTATAATATATTCAACCCTAAAGTACTCCTACAAAATACATAGTTCTACAGTACATGGCTAGAGTTTGACAACAAAAGACACCATCAAAAGGAAGGAGACTATGATAGAATAAGAGTTATCGGTGCTTACCAAAAGAAGTCTTCTCCAAAAATCCCCAAAGATCAACGCCCTCGACTAGTACTTGGACCTACACAATGGGAAGATGCAAAATTAGCGGTGAGTACCAAAAAAAGGTACCCAGTAGGCATCATCGACCAATTGAGTGAAATAAATGCATAAGGAAGCTCAAATGTATCAAAAAATAGTAGACTCATCAAATCACCCCAGAACATCAACTGAACCAATCAAGGTAATCCCCAATATACCATTTGGTGGGAATACTGAACCCATCTCACAACTATCTCCAAACTAGAAGTATAGTACTCTACATGGGTGCAAGGCCCTAAGATCTATGCTCGTATGCCACTCGGGCCTCTATGAGACCGAGAGGTATACCCACGCACAAAAATAACCAGCAAGTTATTACTAAACCACCCATAGAACCATCATGTAGGTAAGTTTTCGATATCATAAGGTCAAGGGTTAGTTGTACGTAAGTATGAGGCCCTAGTTTCTAAGACTAAATGCCCCATAAGCCCCCCAATAGCAAAAAGGGTATACCCACGCACAATCAAGGTATGAGAAGGTGAGTAAATCCATGGGTAAACGATCGGGCCCTCGGTCCCCAACAACATAATAGTAATTGGGTCCTCAACCTATCCAGGAATACTATAACACGAGGACTCTAAGCCCTAATATCACCCGAGGACTCTAACCCCTAACATTACCCAGGGACTCTAACCCCAAGGTTGATGAGTCCATATTTCAGATTCATTTTGGAGCTAGATTGCAAAGAAATATTGCCCTTAGTGTTCTATTATTTCCAATTTCTAACAAATATGCATGTGATATGTCAGGAAATGGATTGAAAGTGCACAAATGGATAACACATAGCAAAACCTTGAAAGGGAGCAAAACTGCAAAAAGGTAGAGAAAAGCGGTAGCACCTACACACTCAACAATCCACCGAACACTTAAACAGACAACCTAGCATTGAAGCAACAAAGGTTCCATCTCAAGTCAAGAATGCAGTCTGAATCAATATCGCAAAACATATTCCACACACCACTGAATGGCACAGGGTACCGCTTAAGTTGCACCACTCAAAGCCTCAAAACCTTGATAAGAAGGCGATGTGATGAGAACTTCAGTGAATCATTGAATTGAGTTGGCAGAGTCAAGAGCCATCATCTAATGTTGTAAAAGAGGAAGCCTTAGGAAGATGTAGAGGAAAGCAGTCAAGTGCACATTCAATGCATCGTTGAGTGTTCAGTGATGGTCGGCCTTGATCGCCGAATGGCATTCTAAAATACAACCTTTCACATATTTGCATGGAGTATATGAGCAATTTAGAAAGGACATTATACATATCATATCAGAACATATTCTTCTTCTTAGTCTTCAGTGAGTAGTACATAGAACTTTCCTCTTAGATTAAAAAGGGGATATAGGGTTTTGAAGCTTTTGGGAAGCAAATTGGAGAAAGATTGGTCAGTCATAATAAACTAATCCCTATTCAATCTTGTTATCCATGACTAGTTGCTACGTTTGGCATCAAATATTTAATTGTTAGCGTGTGTGGCTAAAACCCCCCATGTTGGGATGTGCTATTGATATTGGTTTTTGATTTATCTATTTGGTTTTGATATTTTGACTTATTTGTTGTTGATTTGAGTGAATTTACATCCACTCCTATATTTAATCTATAATTTCAAGGTTGTAAACTTAGAGTTTAGTTTCGATCTTTAATTGTTGCATATGCCAGAATGATTAGAGTGTGGAATGGATATAATGGCTGGAAACCTCTTGGGGTTTCTGTGGAAGTCCATAGCTATTGATTCAATGCCAAAGGTATTAGGGGTTTTGCTAAGAATTCTTATGCCAAGCATGTCCACGGCGGTCAGCGTATGATTTCGTAGTTGTTTCATATGAAACACTCATGTATCATAGCTAAACATGGGTTACAAGCAAGCTAGCCTATTCACTCATTATAAACTCATTTAGTCAAATATTTAAACCCAGCTGGTAGATCGATTCCCATATTTGCACACCTCTTACATCTTCCCTTATTTACTGATTAAATTATTAATAAAGTATTCTATAATCCAATTCCTACTTTTAATTATTGCAACCCCACAGATCCTACAATTTCTTAGTCCAACGAGTCACTTCTATCTTGAACTACAATTCTCTATGGGATTTGACCCCAACCTCTCAGTTGGTTTATTATGCTGATGATGACCTCTTGTGCTTCCTTTGAGTAACTGGGTTGAGCGACATAAAAAATGGCATTGGTATCGAGGAATTGGTGTGTTCATAATGGAAGTGTTTGTTGGGCTTTGTTCTTGTAATTAGAGTTAATTTAACTATTTTCTTATTATTTTTGTTATTGAAAAAATAGGTGCTAAAATGGATGATGAAAGGAGCGTTCAAGGTGAAATCGTGGGAGATATAAATGAACTCCAAAATATAAAACAGGACCAAGTGAGGCAGTGTTGGGCGATCTTGTTACCTTCAATAATTGCAAATGCCAAATTAAAAATCATTGATACAATGTTACATTTACTTTGGCTTAGGGATTATTCGGAGGACAAGCATGTGAAGATCCCCATGAACACCTTCAAAACATCATTGATGTATATTTACCATTCAAGTATTGGAGTGTCATACAAGTGGCTATCAGACTGAGGGTTTGCCATTTTCCATAACAGGAGAGGCCATAAAGTGGTTGGCCGAGCTTTCCCATGGGTCAATTCCATCATGAGAAGAATTGCAGAATGAGTTCCTCGAGAGATTCTTCCCCCCTTCAAGAATGATTAAGTTGAGCAGGAACATAGAAAAGTTTAGAAGAATTGATGATGAATCATTATATGAGGCTTGGAGGCAATTTTGAAGCTTCTACTTCAGTGCCTAACTAATGAGATCCCTGATCATTCATTGCTGCAATATTTCTATGTAAGCTTAAGTGTCATCAACAAGAGTATGGTTTATCGGTTAGTCTGAGGGGGCTTATAAAGCAAACATTTTTAGCGGCCGTGGAGTTGCTACATGAAGTAGCTAAAATAAGCAAGGCATGCTACACTCATGAGAATTAGGCTTCATTTGCAAAAAGTGGAATATTTTAGGAGCAGTAGGCTAAGGAGAAGGAGCGAGATGAGTTCATAGGAAGAATGGTGAAACGATTGGATTTTATAACACAATATGTGACCAAAGCAAAACAAATTAATGTTGTTTAAGCTGCAAGTATCTTTCCCTATGAGCATGCACCAAGTGGGAATGATCGTAAAGAAGAGGTGTACTTCATTGGGGATCATGTATTGGGTTCTCAGCCAACCTTTCAATGGTTACCCAAGAATCAAGGCAAGAACATTGCAGTTGGTTGGGCTAATAGTACAAGGACAAACAAATCTTTTCAATGTCATGATGAGAGACAAGAGATTCTATTCATCTCAATAGTATGTCAAGCCAGATAAATCACAGGTTGATGAGATGCTTGCTCAGATTTTGAACAAAATGGAAGCTTCAGACAATGTGCTGAATGAGATGACATCAGGATTCTCCCAATTGAGCCAAACAGTGTTGTCTCACACAGCTTCAATTAAAAGTTTGGAAGCTCATTTATTAGCACTCTCGGCCCAAATGCACAACCCAACAAGAGGCAATGACAAATATGCATGGTTATTAATACCGAAAGTAGCAATCCTTTTGAACCTAGCATGGGATCTAACACCCCTTTATTTGGGGAAATTAAGGAGTGCAAAAGAAGAAATGAAGGAAAAATGAATGAAAGCAACAATATTCTCGGTAAATTGGAGAATGTGTGTGATACTTAAGTTAGAGATAGACTAACAAGAGCTAAAACAGAAGCGAATGAAAAGGGAGTCACTCCTCAAAAGATGTACATAGGTGATGCAACTTTTACTCAAAAGCAGAAGAAGGAAGGTGACGAAGCTAAGTTTCGAAAATTTTTGTCCATTTTCACTTCTTTAACAATTAATATTCCATTGGTTGAGGCTCTCAACAAGTTCCTAACTGATGAGTCATGAAACTATGAATTTTATATGCTTAATACATAGGATCATTGTGAGTTCTTAAGCGTATTTGTTAGTTTAATAAGCATTTATGCTCGTTTTGTAGGACAATGAGAATCTAATGGATTTATAGAAGTGGGACTGACTTGAGGTGGAAATTCACTTGTTCTTGAGAAAATATCACTTGTAATCATGATTAGATAATGCATGAGAATCATGAGGCACTGCTAGGAGGTTGGAAAGCCACAACAAAGTAGCACCAAAAGCGAGAACGCGCACAACATAAGCTATCTCAGAAAGAACAATCAAGTCATGTTGCTTGTGTTGTGCTGGGAAATTTGCTACTGTCCATGTTCATTTAAGCTGCTCATATGCTAGTGCGGAGATGAAGAAAAGTAGTAGCTAAATGTTCTAGGAGCAGAGAAGGACGTAATAGAATGAAAAAGAGCCAAAGAACACACCACGGGCATGTTCATAATCCATGGTCATCCTTACTGGTCGTGAGCCTGCTTGTCCAGGTTGTGGCTTCAAGGAGCGTTGTCAAAGGCTTCACTACGACCCCTTGGATGACTCATGGTGCACTCCACAAGCCATGTGGGTGCTAGTGGGAAGTATCTAGGAAGCAAAAAAGCAAGAAAAGCCAAGGCAAGCCTCACGATTGCCTTCCACGACCCGTGTGCACCTTCACGGATCGTGAAGGTGTCCATGAAAGAGAACCTATTTTTGGACAGTTTTGTCACCATCGATAGGACCATGACTAGCCACACAAAGCATACAAAGGATCACGGGTCATGTTAATGTTCCTTGTCGTGAAACCTCCTGCGACTAGAAATCCTATCCGTCTTTGGATTATATTTCCTACTTGTTTTAGGATAGCTTTTGCACTATAAATAGAAGTTCGGGTTTATTTTATAAGACCTCTTGTACCCCATGACTTGGGACTTCTCTTGCAAGATTTTAACATCAATTTTCCAGAACTTTCGACCCAAGCCTAGGTCTAAGACGTGACACGGTGCAAGGGGAACCCAAAAGGACCCCAAGCAAGCCTCCTAGAACATCACTACACATCCTTGTTGCGGAATCAATAGATACAACATAAAAGAATAAGAATAGGGGAAACGGGACTAGGGGAAAGCTACACAAGATCACGATCAAGATACAAGAGACAAGCTCGTATCATAGACATCAAGAACAATAGAGTCAAGGCTCATAGCATAGATACATAACATGTCCAATAAGCAACTCTAATAAGAATGAGGGCCAAGAAAAAGTAACCGGGCTCACCCTCATGGTAAAAATATAAAATAAAGAAGAATGTCACAATAAATAATAGGAGAATCATACTAAGGTCCCCGGAGTGGAGGACTCACCAACTAGCCTGAATAGCACCGAACTAGCCACGTGGAGGAGGAGGATGATCAACTTGGACACCGGTTCCTACATGGTGACATCATGTAGACATAGAGTTGCGTTAGTACGTTTGAATGTACTAAGTATGTAGGATGCAATGTAAATAACAATAGAGCATTATAATCAAAATGCATAACAATAGGCAATAGGCATACTTATAACAATATGACATGTATGATCAATACATAAGTAAAACATGCTTAAGTAATTCATGCTCATATAGAATATCATATGTGTAGAAGAGACCAAGCTAGATTCCCAAACAAACCCCTTGGTAGGTTAGTTATGATAGCACCCATCACCCTAGTGTGTGTACAAATACCTCATCAAGGCTAGTGATGATAGCACCCATCACCCTAGTGTGTGTGGTACAAAACCCTCATCAAGGTTGGTGATGATAGCACCCATCACCCTAGTGTGTGAGGTACAAACCCCTGATTAAGGATAGTGATGATAGCACCCATCACCCTAGTGGTTGAGATGTTGACCCCTCAACTAGGTCACCTGAATCAGGCATGGTCTAATGCAACACTTTATATAGAATATATCGTATATATAAGCTCATTTTATCATCATATAGTCAATCATATCATATCTCATGCTTTGGATCTTCAACTCCTCAAGAAACCACATCCGGACATTTTATCAAACACTTAGAGAATGTGTAAGGCTAGTATAAAAACATGAAATATAGAGATGAAATCATGCAAGAAAATCCATAGTAAAACCATCAACCAACACCTTGCAACACCCTCTAGAAATATACATCAAAACCCCTCATCGAATCTTACAATAGATCAAAGATTTATAGCTCGAAACATAGCAAAAGAGTCACAACTTTACGCAACTTTAACATAGTGTACAGTAAATTTCATAATAATCAAGACCCATTTGTAAATCAACTTTAAATCATGCAATTTGAGTAAAAGGAGGCTTGGATATCATGGGTGGAAAGAACCCATGAAAGAAACCCATATACCTTAGCTTAGAGATGAGCTTGGGGAAGATTGGAGATGGAGACTTGAAGCTTGAAAAAGAACCTTGAAGGAGAACCTTAGCTTAGGATGAGGGTTTGGGACTTGAGTTTGGGAATTGAAAATATGACTAGGTGTTTAAGTGAGTATTGAGAAATATTTAGGATGATATGATGCTGAAATTTGGCTAAGTATAGGTAAAACCACATTTGGGAACACTTAGGGCCAAGACTTAGAAGTCTTGGACTAAGCTAAAAAACAATATTCCCAAAATGTACTTGGGTACGTCGCGAGGGCAACGCGGAAACCCCACTGGAATTTGCGGTCTTGGAATTCCATAATTGCTAATGTTTTGCTCTTAAATCGGTGTTAGACCCTTTTTCACCTAATTTGGAGCCCCTGAACAAGAATATAAAGTCGAATTTTTAAAATAGCAAACAGATCTTGAGATATATGGAAATTAAAATTCTGGGTATTCTGAGGCATGTTTTCAGGCACTTTCGGGGTCGTTTCAATATCTCCCCCTTGGAACATTCGTCCCCGAATGTAAAGAGACTTACAAGAAAAGAATGATCATAAACAAACCAAGACCCAACTAAAGTGGAACATTACATTTAAAACACCATTTTCAAAATCTCAATGTAAGTGTAAAATCATCATAAGTTTCCAACTTAAACATGAATGCATATGGATGACATAGGGGCTGAAACATAAGACTTCAAATCACATAGGGGACTTAGAATTAGTACCTTAGGCTTGAGTGGAGTGGAAAAGATAAGGATACCATTTTTGCATGTCCTCTTCGGCCTCCCAAGTAGCACTTTCGATTTGTTGGTTCCTCCAAAAGGACCTTAACGGATGCCACCTCTTTGTTCCTCAATCTCTTCACGCACCTATCGATGATCTGAACCGAAACTTCCTCATAAGTCAAGTTATCATCAAAAACACCCACAACATCAAGAGGCATAATAGCATTAGGATCACCAACACATTTCCTCAACATTGAGACATGGAACACCCGATGAACTAAATTCATTTCACTAGGCAACTTCAATTCATAAGCTACCTTTCCAACTCTCCTCAATACCTCATAAGGAACAACATATCTTGGACTCAACTTCCCCTTTTTACCAAAATGGACCACACCTTTCATTGGAGAAACTTTCAAATAAACCCAATCACCTACTTTGAATTCAAGCTCTCTTCTTCCCACATCGGCATAATATTTTTGACGACTTTGGGCTGTTCGTAACCTTTCCCTACACATCCTAACCTTCTTAAGGGCCTCTATAACCAGATCCTATCCCAATAAGGCCACCTCTCCAACCTCAAACCAACTGACCAGTGATCTACAATGTCTCCCATAAAGATTCTCAGAAGGAGCCATATCGGTGCTAGAGTGATAGCTATTGTTGTAGGCAAACTCAACCAAAGGAAGATGGTCATCCCAACTACCCCTCAACTCCAATACACAAGCCATTAGCATGTCCTCAAGGGTTTGAATTGTCCTTTTGGCTTGGCCATCCGTTTGTGGGTAGAAGGTCGTACAAAGGTGAACTTTTGTACCAACACCCCTTTTGAAAAGACCTCCAAAAGTTTGAAGTGAATTGTGAACCATGATCAAATATGATGGACAAAGGAACCCCATGCAACCTTAATAACTCATGGATGTACAACCTTGTATACTCTTCAGCCACATATGTGGTCTTAAACAGTAGAACATGAGCCAATTTTATCATCCTATAAACCACCACCCAAATGGAATCAAAACCTTTCCTAGTCTTGGGCAACCCAACCACAAAATCCATATT
>JAPFFP010103857.1:0-19400 GCA_026153255.1 Solanum medicagineum
TTGATAGTATGCTTATGGAAAGCAAAATCCAAAAGTAGCATTTCAATAATTAGAATACCTAGTAAGCACCGCGTGGGACGGTGCCGTTCAAAACATCATGGGAAGTGGTGGAGAACTCTGATATCACGACCAAAGCCTATGACCTAGATGTGACACGACGAATAGAGATCCCGAAGGAACCCTAAACAAGACTCATAGCATATCAATCACACATCCTTGTTCGTGGAAAAATAATAACAATAAATAGAGATATAAATAACGGAAAACGGGACTAAGGGAAGTCTTTGATAGCATAAAACATATTAGAGTCAAAGCTCAAAGCATAAGTACATCATTTGTTCCAACAAACAGCTCTAAAAATAGATTGAAGTGGGGGCCAAGACAATTTCCGTACTCACCCTCATAATATCTAGTGTTCAACATAAAGAGAATACAAATGACAAGAGTAATATAGCTAGTGTCCCCAAACTTGAGGACTCAACAAAACTTATCTTCTAAGATACTGAACTAGCCATGCAGAGGATGGTCAAGAGTTGCTCTGATTCCTACATGGTAACATCATATAGGCATAGAATATGCATTAGAACGTTTGAATTTACTAAGTACGTAGAATGCAAAACAACAAGACATGACCAACATAGTCAAAATGCATAATCAAAGTAATGGATAATATAATATCAATATGGCATGTATGATCAATGTTTGAAGTAAAACATGCTTGTAAAACATATAACTTGAGATATAAATTACATGTGTAGAAAGAGACCATAATCATAGACCAAGCAAGCTATTACTTGGAATCCAAGGCATGCCACCCCCTTGGAAGGTGATCGAGGTATATACCCCTCAATATGGTAGATGGGAATGTCACACCCCATCAAAGTGGTAAAGGTACGTACCCCTCAACAAGGTAAATGGGCATCTCACCCCATCATAGTTTTCAAGGTACATAACCCTCAATAAGGTAGATGGCATTTCACCCCCCCCCCCAATCATACTAGTCAAGGTACATACCCCTCGACAAGTTAGATGGGCATGTCACCCCCATCATAGTATTTGAGGCCTGTCACCCCCTCAACAAGGTGATTGGGGATGTCACCCCAAAGAATGTGTGGTCGATTTGCGACACTATAGATACTTTTCATGAATTCAATACATATATACAATCTCTTAATCATCATAGAGTTACTTAACTTGTACACCATGTCATAGACCATCAATAACTCAAGAATTCACGTAATGACATTTTATTAAACACTTGGCAGATGTGTAATGCTAGTTAAAAATCATGCAATTCAAGAGTTAAATTATGTGAGAAAATACAATGTAAATCAAACCACCAAAACATAGTAAAACCCTCATGCAAGATAGCTTGAACTCCCTCATCAAATCTCATAATAGATTATAGTTTCATAGCTCAAAACATGCATAGTCACAATAGAAAATCATCTCCTAGCATAAGCTTAAAATAGGCAGACATATGTTTCTAATCAATATTTCATAAAACCCCAACATAGTTTATAATCATAATCCATAATAAGTAATACCCATAAGTAATAAACCTTGAAAACATGCTATTTTCATGAAAAGGAAGGTTGGACACCATGGATGAAAGGACCCAATGGTTGAATTCCATATACCTCAAACTTGGGTTTTCCCTGATCTAAACTTGAAGGAGACTTGAGGCTCGAATTGAGTTCATGAGATCCGGAATTAAGGTTGGGACACTTGAATTTGGATGAAATATTTGGTTAAATGTTTGAGAGGTTTTTTAGAGTGCTTTAAGTGATATTGAGTTGAAAAATTGTTAAGTATGGGTGTTTATACGCATAAAAGGACATGGCCCAAAGACCCTAATGCCTTAGGTCGAAACAGGGAAAGTAAGGAAGAAGCAACATTTCTCCGCGATTGGTCCACGTCGTGAAACCATCACGAAAGCTTTTGTCTTTGAAATTTTTGTGAAAATCAATTTTCATTACGAGTCTTCTAGAATCAGGGTTATACCCACTTACCACTTAATTTTTCCCCCCATCAAGAACACGAAGTCAGACTTTTGATATCACACAAAAATTTGAGATATATGTAAATCACGATTATGGCATTTTCGAGGCACCTTTTCAGGGCATTTCAATATCTCCCCCTTGGGAATATTCATCCCCGACTTTCAAAGAAACGTACATGACAGAAGTAATCATGAAGATTCCAGCCCGACATGAATGCAATAAATACAGTTAAACATCATTTTCTAAAATCTTAACATGAATGTCAAAAATCACCGTAGACTTGTCCACATAAACATGAGTGCATGCAAAATGACATGAGGGCTGAAACTTAAGACTTAAAATCATATAGGGGAATTTAAATTAGTACCTTAGGCTTGAGTAGAGTGGAAGAGATATGGATATCTCTTTCTCATGTCCACCTCGGCTTCCCATGCGACACTTTCAACTTGTTGGTTTCTCCAAAGAACCTTGAATGAAGATACATCCTTGTTTATTAACCTCTTCACTTGTGTATCCAATATTTATACCGAAACTTCCTCATAAGTCAAATTATCTTCTACCACACCACAACATCCAAAGGTACAATAGCACCTGGGTCACCTACACACTTCCTCAACATAGACACATGCTAGATCGTACGAACCATGTTCATATCAATAAGCAACTCCAACTCATAGGCCACCTACCAATCCTCCTCAACACTCTATAACGATCCGCAAAACTTGGGCTCAATTTACCCTTCTTGCCAAATTGGTCTACCCCCTTCATGGGTGAGACTTTCATGTAAACCCGATTACCAACCTTAAATTCAAGATCTCTCCTTCTCACATTGGAATACGACTTTTGCATACTTTGGGCTATTTTCAGTCTCTCCCTTATCAACCTCACCTTCTCCAAGGCTTCCATGACAAAATCTGGACCTAACAAAGCCATCTCCCCCACTTCAAACCATCCAAATGGGGATCTACAACGTCTACCATAGAAAGCTTCAAAAAGAGTCATGCCAATGCTTGAATGATAACTATTGCTGTAAGCAAACTCAATAAGTGGAAAATGTTCATCCAACTACCCTTCAACTCCAAAAACACAATCTCTAAGCATATCCTCAAGAGTTTGGATAGTTCTTTCAACTTGGCCATCCATTTGAGGGTTAAAGGTCGTGCTAACCTTTACCTTGGTACCAAGACCTCTTTGGAAGGACCTCTAAAAGTAAGATGTGAATTTAGCACCACGATCTGAAATGATAGACAAAGGCACCCAATGCAATCTAACCAACTCATGAATATACAATTTTACATAATCTTCGGCACCATAAGTAGTTTTGACCGACAGGAAGTGAGCGGACTTTGTCATTTTATCCATAACAAACGAAATAGAATCAAAATGTTTTCTAGTCTTAGGCAGCCAAACCACAAAAGCCATGTTTATTTCCTCCCACTTCCAAGTACGAATCTTTATATCTTTGGTTAGGCCACCTGGCCTTTGATGTTCGACTTTTACCTGTTGGCAATTGTGTCATCCGGATATGAACATCGAAATATCTTTCTTCATACCACACCACTAATATACCTCCCTTAAATCTCTATACATCTTTGTAGAACTGGGATGAATAGAGTAGGATGAATTATGAGCCTTATCCAAAATCAACTTCCTCAAGTCATCAATATTAGGCACGCGCAATCTTCCTTGGTACCTAAGGGCACCATCTCCCCCTTGGGAGAAAACCTCTTCTTTACCATCTCTCACCAAGGTCTTCAATTCTAGTAAGGGGGGGTCAAGATCTTGTTTTGCCTTTACCTCCTCAATCAATGAAGACTTAGAACCATCAACAACCACTACACCACCACCATTTTCAACTTCCTCCAACCTAACCCCCAATCTAGCCAACTGATGAACCTCTCTAGCTACCTCTTTGCCACCATCATTGAGATGTGCTAGACTACCCATAGACACCCTACTTAGAGCATTGGCCACAACATTAGGGTGATAATGCACACTCATGCCATAATGCTTAGGGATCTCTAACCACGTTTGTTGTCTCAAGTTAAAATCCTTTTGGGTGAACATATATTGGAGACTCTTATGATCGGTAAACACATGAACATGAACCCCATAAAAGTAGTGATGCCAAATTTTCAAAGCAAATACCACTACTGCTAATTCAAGATAATGGGTGGGATAATTCTTCTCAAGCACCTTATGTTGTCTACAGGCATATGTTATCACCTTACCATTTTGCATCAAAATACAACCCAAACCAATTCATGAGGCATCACAATACACAACAAACCCTTCCAACCCTTATGGTAGAGACAAGATAGGAGCGGAGACCAGTTTATCTTTCAAAGTTTGGAAACTCTTCTCACATTCATTGGTCCACTCAAATTTTGCCTTCTTTTGTGTCAACCTAGTCATAGGAGTAGCACTAGCAGAGAACCCATTTACAAACCTCCAATAATAACCCGCCAAACCCAGAAACTTCTAATGCCCAATGGAGTCAAAGGACTAGGCCGATTTCTAATCACCTCCATCTTCTTAGGATCCACCTTGATGCCATTACCCAACACCACATGCCCTAGAAAAGAAATCTCTTTAAACCAAAACACAAATTTTTCATATTTAGCATACAACTTCTCCTCCCTCATGATATGCAACAGCACCTTCATGTGATTCACATGTTCCTCCTCACTATGGGAATAAATCAAGATATCATCAAAAAAACCACCACAAACAAGTCATGGTAGGGTTTAAAGACCGTATTCATAAGATCCATGAATATGGCTGATGCATTAGTAAACCCGAAGGACATAACCATAAACTCAAAGTGCCCATACCTAGTTTGGAAGGCCGTTTTGGGAATGTCACACTCTCTGACTTCCACTTGGTGATACACGGACCGAAGATCAATCTCATAAAAGTGACTATCCCCTTGAAGTTGATCAAAAAGGACATCAGTCCTTGGTTAATCTCAATCCTCACCTTTTATTAATTAGCTTATCCTTTATTTTGTACAAAAATATTTTTAATCTAATATAAAATAAAAGGCAAAATAAAAATCTTTTTACCTAGGACAAAGATGACCCTTCTTCCTATAAAAACAAGACGAAAAGTTGTGTATAGTAGTTTTTCCAAAAAAAAAAAGGAGGGGTTGGGGTTAGGTTAGGGAAAATGGAGAGGGAATTATAATTTGGCGAATCAAATTCTTACCAATAAGGTTTGTGTAGCTATGCTTCAATCTCTCTTGAAGGTTTGCATATACCCATTTCTAAGCTGGAAAGATTGCAATGACAATGCCAATGGTGGGTTGCGTGAATTAGGCAACCCCAACAGCCTATCTCCATCACAATGTCCAATATAATTGTGAGAGGCAACCCAACTCTGTAGAAAGACCCCAAGTTTATATGAACAACTAGAGCTGGCCTTGCACAACCCTCAAAGCACCATAATGGGTGAACTGTGGCCATTTTCCTGCTTCACACAACTCACCACCAGCATTATTGCTGCTGTCAGCTATAAAATCGACTTGTCTTTTGTAAACGCCTTGCCCCATGTTCTTCTTGATGTTTTCATAAATAGAATTGCTAGAAATCTTGTAAGCATAGCGCAAACAATTGCTACATGACATGAAGTCTTTGCTTTATTAGCCCTATTTGCTCCCAATTATTGGGGAAATGACTGAACTTAAAGCTGATGGAAATATATAAGCAACTCAAGTTGCCTGTATGAGAATTCCTATTGTAGACACTGCCTCTGAAGCATTAAAAATAACCCCTAATAACAATATCATCGGTTCATACACACCACTCTAAACATACAGGGATACATAGGGAAAACAAGTACCAGAATTCGTTTCCACCCATGAAAATATTCAACTGACCAACCTTGCCAAGATTTTCTATAAGCCCTAGAAAATTAACATAAAGAAAAGAATGACAAATAGATTGAAATCAGCTATCACCACAACCATAGTAGCACATTTAATCCCAAGACCAAGCTGATAGATAAAGAAATAGTTGATAAGGGCATGTAGAGAAACTGAAACAGCAGCACTAAAAGTAACAGGGAAAAAGGTAACATTCTGAGTTCTCAATGGATTTTGAAAGGATTGATAATGTATTGACAAAAAATATTAGGGAGACTAAAAGACATAAGTATAATCAATTGATAATATAGTTGAATCTTGGCCAAAGAAAAGGTGAATAGGTTCAATCTTTATCCATAAGAGAGAAATGAGGATTGATAAAAATAACATAATCAAGATTGTACGTTGGAGAGTTTGACCCATAAGAGGCCATTACTTAGTACCACAAGCTTGAGAAGATATAGCCTCCATACCCATAACAAGGCCAAAACGAATAGAGTAGCTAGAGATATTAGCTATGCCAATTCCAGTAATCCTTCACCACCAAGAAAGACACATTCCACAAGGAAAGATCTCTGAGAGTACGAAAACCTTGAGCAAGAGCCTTGAGACCAGCATTAGTCAAACTATGCCGAAGGTTATTTTCTAGAAAAGATGGCTTAGCTAAGCCTCCACAATTTGCAATTCCAAAAGCAATGGCAGAAAGTCTAATATCTCTGGCTTTCCTATCAACAAGCTACTTGGTAAGATATCCCTCACCATCTATATCATTGGGCTCGGAGCCAAATGTATCATCCCTGGGTCTGCTACTTAAAAGGGTAAGCTAGGGCTTGGAAACACAAGCACAAGCAGTTCTCTCTTGGCTATTGATATGGTGTACGAATACCTCAAAGAGGCATTCATCCAGGAGGATATCAATGGAAGACTGCTTCTTCTACTCAAAAGCGATAGGGATCCAAGTCCTCTTCAAAGACGGATAATATGCACATCTATTTTTTCCTCATGCTACCAACAGAGAGGATTATTTTGGAATTTCCGAAAATTAGAAGAATAAAAGCATCAGACAAAGATTAGAACAACCAGCAAAAAATTTCTTAGGAACATACATGATACACCCAAGACAAATTTTGCCTCAATAAATTTGTTCTTCCTGGACTAAAATCTTCAATACACAAAACTAAATTTACTTATAGAGAAATACATAAATGTTAGCTTTGTTTTCAAACTCTTTCTAAGAAATGATAAAAGTTTTCTTCACAATCAATCACAGCTTGCAGTTTAAAACAGATTGAAAAATAAAATTAAGAACCCAAAAACAAAAGAGAAAAGAAAAACAAATATTATGATAAAGTCATGGGCTTTAAGATGAAACATGAAAAAATCAAGAACAATAACAATCTTCCCTACTTACGGATGGGTATATGCAAACCTTCTAAGACATCTTGAAACACAGTTCCCCAACCCTTGTTGGTAAGAATTCAATTTCCCAAATTATAGTTTCTTCTACATTTTCCCTAACCCTAACCCTACTCTCCCCCCACTCCCCTTTTTTTGTTTTTGAAAAACTACTATACACGACTTTTTGTTTTGTTTCTATAGGAAGACGGGTCAACTTTGTCCTGGGTAAAAATATTTGTATTTTACCATTTTTTTATGAGTTTAAACTATATGCACCATCCGTTTATAAGATTTTCTACAACATCAGGTAACTTTAAGGATAATTGCCATAACTTTTTCAAGTAATATATATATATCGTTTGAAAAGGATATAATTTAGAAAAACATTAAAGCTAAATTTAAATCCCAATTATACTATAATCTAAATTCCTTCCTAATTTTAAGATTTTTTCCTTTCTTGTCTTTTCTTTTTATTTTTTTTCCTTTCGTTTCTCTTAAATTATTCTGTTCATCTTTCATTTTAATTTTTAAAAAACTTAATTTATGACATTCATATTTTTAATAATCATAATAATTCTACTAAAATATGTAATGGAAAAGAAGATTTGAAAGAGATGGAAGATGTGGGGGTTGTTTACGAGATTTTTTGTCCTCTATAAAAAATACAATAATAGATTCAGAAGTAAGCCATGGCGGTGGATGAAGAGAGAGCAGATGGACAGTCAAGTTGGGTGAGATCAAATGACAAGAAAAGGTCTAGAATAGGTCTTTGTACTATGAGTAAATGGGCCGAGTCTGATGGGCTCGAGTCTTTTTGATATTTCTTTTCAGCATTTAGTTGTAGTTAGATTTTATTAGTTTATTAACTGAGCCTTGAGCTCAGCCTTATTTTTTCTTTTTTAAAAAGATGATCTTTTAGAAACATTCTCTCTATCTCCACGAGATTGCAGTAATGTCTACATACTGTAAAAATAAAAATGATTTATTAGGGGTACAAATGTCATAGGTATTTAATAAACCTTTCTAGAATTTTATAGATTAATATTTTGGATATTTGTATTTAGGAAAAATCTAGAAAGTCTAGAATATAAGATAAAATAGCCAAGCGGGAAGCTTGAATTTCATATCAAGCACTTGTTAGATTTGCTTAAAACTCGATAAGCTACAATTTCATAACTATGAACACAATTTTAACTAAATTTCTAGTACATTTATGCAAACAAAAAACTTTCTACAATTGAAAATTAAAACGTATCGATTAAGAAAACAATTCCAATTATAAAAGGATGTCTGATGAAGTGATAACTAGTTTAATTACATAATAACATACTCAAGATCTAATGCACATAACCTAGCAAGCTGGACAATATAGTCAGTACTATATCAAGAACTAAATGAAGTAGCGGCAATAAAGGAGGTATTCAAAATCTTCAAGAAATATCAATTAAGAACAAATCTGTCAGATATCAACCTTTCAAAACATGCAACATGAGAACCAAATTGTGTTTAACTTCAAACAAGCAAGAAAAACGCATTAATCTATGTCGTTAATCGAAAAAACTAAATGACCATTGTTTCTGTTAAACTTAGAAAGATTCCTGGTTTTAAAGTTTCAGTCAACTTTTTTGAGCTTGCAAAAATAATTTGATGCAGAAACATGCCACCAAAACCAGTTCACTAAACGTGAAGGTGACGAAGGAGTGCGTGGATTCTCAATGGAAAATGGCAATCAATATGGTAAATATGATAGGACATGCCGGTCATGTTGTTGATCATGTTCCACTCTCTGAGGCAATTGTTCTTACAGATTGGACAATTATTCTTGATCATGTTCCACTCTCTGAGGCAATCAATATGATAAATATGGCTACAATCAATTCTAGCAAGTTCTTCCCGGAATACTCTTCCTAAGACACACATGATAAAAAAAATGGTCTGTCAATCAAACTTAAGTGAGGGAGGTGGGGATACTACATAAATAGATATTATTTACGAACGTCATTGCTAATCTGTTGCTACATTGTTCATTGGTAATAAAATTTTTAAATAATCCATCACTAAATAGGATCGATAATGAATTTATGTCTAGCTATGAAATTTGTACTGTCATTAATTTTTATTTTTAAAGTAATGGGTTGAGGGTGACACTTTTGAAATTAGGTGCCTCTTACCAAACATATGCTACAATGCTCTTTCGGCTCAAGATATGTTGAATTTGTATCCTCATAATTGTGCAGATTAATGCTTAATGAAGGAGATGTTTCTCTAAATCCACCATGACCAATCTCTTGGAGATCAAAGAATAATGCCTAACAGATAACACATCATGTCATATCATCCATTCAAGCAAAACTCAACTACATTGAATCAAACACTAGCTTATCTATTACTAAAGCATTACTTATTGAATAATATATTGATAAGTATGATCCCACCTATCACCTTCAACAGCTCCCTCTCCACTTTGATTTTCCTAAAATATTGAACTAACTCAGACTCATTGAACATCATACCAATGAAAAACAACATGAAAAATTATTTAAAGACTGATATTCCGACCTTAGTTATGGGTTATACCAAAGTGAGAAGGAAATCTATGACAATCTTTCTTGAGAAGGAAATCTATGACAATCTTTATTTTTCCTTTCTTTGTTTCATTTCTTAATGAGCAACAACCTCTATATTTTGTTAAATAACCATTCACAACAGAGAACAAAACTTCTCTTAAACAAAGCATATAATGTGGAGATGGTAATTCAACATTAATTCCATATAGATTAGGTTGAATGATATATTTAACTAAATAAGTGCAGATACACTTTCTGATAGATGGTCACATATTTAAACATAATAACATATAAAAGCAAATGTCCGATGTTCGAGTTTCAATGCAATCCATTATCCCCAAAAAGTTCAACATGCGACTAAACAAAGTTTTTGTTGTGAAGGTGAGAATTTTTGTTGAAAGGCATAATTAAATAAATAAATGTGCATTCTCTCTAAAGACTTTTAACTATTAAGAACACTTGACCAAGATTTTAAAATGCTAAAAGTGATTGACCATGTCTTTTGGAAAATAAGTATTTCTGGGGAGTTTAAAAAAGTTTTTTCACAAAAGTTCAAAAATAGTTTTTCCCCAAAGTACTTTTTAAATATATATATTTAGAAGCAATGTTTCAAAGCATAAGCAAGCAATAATTGTTTCACAAAAGTACGTGTGTTTTATATTTATTGGCCAAACACAAAGCACTTTTCACCAAAAAACTTTTCAGAATAAGTTAATTTTTAATGTGTGATCAAACATGTTGTTAAATGAGATTGTAACACATTTCATTGGCAACTATGGAGCTAACGCTAAAGATAATACATTTTACATTTTATCTGCAAAAACATGTGCACTTGAAATGAATCTTAATTGAAAAGTTACTTCATTCCAATTTATATTCATATAGACATAACCTACCTAAAGCGTTGACGTTGGCATTCATATAAACATAATTCCAATTCATAGTCATATTTATTAATTAGGTCTCAAATAAGTGATGATCTATCTTTCTCTTTGCCATGATGTTAATTTTAGGTTATTGAAGATGTAATCACTACTCAGATAAAAAGGAAGTACACAATACGATGAAACATATGACATTTTTAAAGGGTTGTTTTGGTCTTTACGAGGTCAATCCCAATGGAAGAAAAATCCACATGCCAATTTACTTGGCTAGGAATTGAACTTCGAATGCAAGCTAAATTTGTGGAGTATGAATTTCACATTTCTTTTTTCGTTCACTCATTTTGTACTTCGAGCCCAAGTTTGGGCACTGATAAGAGAGTGGTCATTCTTCATTGCAGAAATCAATCAAAAGCTCATGAAAAAGTAGTTGAAGAGTATAGAGTTGAAATAGAAATTATCTTAGATGTACTTGGAATCTCTCCTATTTCTTTATTAATATAAAGGCAGGTGTTTTCTAGTGGATGTAGGATCATTGTAATCTTGACTACCTTAAATATTGTTGTGCTCCATTGTTCTTTTTTGCATGTTTCGCTAACAATTGGTATCTAACCCACAATTGTGACTGAGTATGATTTATGGTTGCAACACAATCTAAATTTCCACATCAGAAAAGAATTACTTTGATTTCTTTTATTTGTAAATACTTTGTAGTACAAAAGGAAGAACAAGTAACAGTAAATTCTGTGAAGTTGGAAATTGATGGATTTAGTGGATGCAACAACTTCAATATCTGAATATCCAGATGATGGTGTTACTGTGGAGGGAAGGTTCCATCCATACTATAGATGGAAAGTACGTCGATGACACATTTCATTCTGACAAGGAGAAGATTTAAGGAGATGCATCGAATATAATCCAACCATCCCTTACACCTACATGCTTTATGAATTAAGTACAAAGATCAAGGAGACAGTCAAACAATTATAAATAATAAGCTAGAAGGTGACAATAAGAATATTGTTACAATTATGTCTTCACATATTTTAGATGGAGTCAGGTACTTTTTTGCAAGACCATCTAGGAACGTTCAATAAATTTGTGTTGTCATTACAGTCTACCAAATTTTTAAAAAATGAAGAGATGCCTGCATGTGTTTTTCTATCTTCATTGACTTCAAAATATTGTGATATTCGAAATTTAATGATGTGTAGAAAGGAGCCTATCACTTTTGAGAGAGTGCAGGAAGCACTTAACCTTTGTGATCTCTAGAGGATTTTGATGGGGACAAAGATGACAAAGCTAGTAAACTCTTTGTGAGAGGCCATACTTGTCAATAGGTAATGAGAAAATTAAAGCAAAGACCAAAGTTTCATGTGAATAAAAAGAATACGGAGTGTTAAGGATGTCACAAGAAGAGGCACTTTGAACAAGATTGTCCTATGTCAACGTTCAAAGAAAAGGCAAGTGCATCCATTGTTGAGTAGGTACATCATTATGATTATGAATATGTATTAACAACATCACGCAATAGTGGAGTGTATGACAATAAATGCGTATTAGACACCAGTTGTACTCTACATATGACATCTCGAAGTGATTGGTTTAGTAGCTATTAGACAAGTGGAGGAAACATAGTAATGAGAGATAATGCAACTTGTAAAATAGTTGGCACTGATTCAGTTTGGGTTTTCTACCATGATAGAATCGTGAGGACTATTACAGAATATCATAACGTTCCTGATCTAAAGAAGAATTTGATCTCCTGGGTACTTTCGATAAACAAGACTATAAGTACATGACCGAAAGAGGAACTATAAAAGTGACTAAAGAATTTGTCAAGTTGAAGGATTGCCACTAGGCACTAGCAGGAAGCACCATTATTGTCTTTATTAAGCAGTCTACAGTATAGTTATTTAATGACAACAAAAGCAAGACTATAGAACATGAGACTAGGTTACATGAGTGTACAAGGACCGGAGATGTGGAGCAACCACAACTTTTTAAATGGTGAGAAGATCAACACACTTGAATTTTATAAGAATTGTGTCCTAGGGAAGCAGAAAAAGGTCAGCATCAGCATTAGTTGTTACCATTTAACCTGTTTTGATGATTTCATTTGTTGGATAATAAAAAAGGAAACCGAAGGAAAGCTCAGCTCTATAGCAAGGAAGGAAGATCACACACAAAATCAAAGGAAGAAGGATAGAAGATCTCAGCATCTAAAGGAAGGAAAGAAGAAGATTTGTAGATAATGCTGAAGATCATTCCGCTGAAGTAAACCCAATCAATCCTAAGCCAATTGACAAATTGAAGAAGGAAAATAAAGTAAGATAAGCATTAATTGAAGAACTAAATAAGGAAAGACATCCAATCTAGATGGATACATCCCCAATCAAGGATTTCACCTTTAATATCCTTGATTGGAAGAAATCCCTTGGGTCATATAAACACCAAAACGGCTAGTTCCTTACCTCCTATATTAGCCTCTTCCTAGGCTTAGTAAATTGTACTTTTGAGAAAATAATCTAGATTGAAAAACTCTACTATTCAATTCTACAAGGCATTGTACTCTAGAGTGTGACAATTGTAAAGAAAGAGAGAAACATAGTGAGATCTTCTAGGCTACACTTTCGTGAGAGGAGTTGAAAAGAAAATCTGATCTGCGCATTAGAGTGAGAGAAACATAATTTGTAAAAACCTTTCATTTGAATAATAAAGGAACCCTACTAACCCAAGGGGACTAGACTAGGCACCACGTTGGTGATCCGAACTAGCATACATTGTTGTGTCTTTACTTTCTTCTTTACATTTAATTTTCTGTCTCCATTGACTACCTCCTAAACTCAGTCAACTATTGACTAAAATTTCAATCACCCCCCCTCTTGACTATCAATTGGTATCAGAGCAAGGTCTCACTTTATAAGTCTAACAACTTGTGAGAAAAGATCATATTGGTCAACTATAAAATTCCTGGCGCTATCCTTCAAGAAATTCAATCCTCGAATCGTCCTCCCTACTTCAATGGACAACGCTACTCTCGATGGAAGGAAAGGTTCAGAATATTTGTTTAATCCACCGACTATCAGGTTAGGCTGGTTATGAAGAAAGGTCCTAAAGCTATCCCTGGCATATCTACTAATAAGCCTATAGATCTAGAAAAATTTGAAATCACCAAAGATAAACAGGAGGTCCTACAGACAAATGCCAAAGCCATCAGTCTTCTTTACTGTGCCATGAGTGGATCCAAGAATGAGAAGATATCAACCTTTGAAACGACAAAGGAGATGTGGGACAAATTGGAGGTAACTTACGAAGGAACAAGCAAAGTCAAGGAGGCTCGTATAAATGCTTTGGTCAATGAGTATGAACTGTTCAAGATGGCTGCCGATAAAAATGTCAAAACCATGTTCTCTAGATTTGGCAAAATAATAAGCAAACTGAAATCTATGGTTATGGTGTATACAAATTCACTACCAGTCGAAAAATTGATCCGAAGTCTTCCCAAAGCATGGGTAACGAAAGTTGCAATTCTAGAAGACAGTGATCTGCAAAATATGACATATCATGAACTATGTGGAAACCTCATGGCTTACGAACATAATCACATCTAGTGATATAAAAAAGATGATAAGAAAAAATCAGTCGCTTTCAAAGCAGAAACAGTTACTGAAGAAGAGGAGCTAGATGAAACCAATAATAAGGGAATGATGCTAATCATGCGAGGAATCAGGCAGATGCTCAAACAATAGAGACAAACACCATAATAGGAATCAAGGAAAAATGAGCGAATTGATGATCAACACTAACACTGTGGAAGACTTGGACATATTCATCAAAAATGCCCCAAGCTAAGAAGAAAAAATTTCCGCAGAGGCAGCAACTCAAAGTCACTAGGCGTATAGAGTGATTAAGAAGGATCTGAGAAAGATCCAACTAAGACTGCTAGCGTCTGCTTCATGGCACTAGGTGAAAACAGTGAGATAAGAACCCCTAAGTGTCCTAACTGTTATGACCTTCAAAACACTATTGATATGCTTACTTACAAACTTCAAAATATCATTGACGAACATAACAAAATTTCCAATGAAAAGAAAAATTGGGAAATTCTTCTTGAAGTAAGTAAGTTGAAGTTGACTTATTCCTAGAGGAGCTTGATGAGGTTAAGATGCGTTTAAAAAATTTTTGAAAACGATCAAGTCAACATTCCTTTCATTCTCAATAGATTGTAAAATATCAGACCTAAAGCCAGTGATTTTGAAAGTAACAATTTTTACAAACCTACCTGTTTACTTGTGGTGAAATTGGCCACAAATCATTCAGGTGTAACACTCTCAAAACAAGTATATGGATTTGGAGACCAAAAGTCTCCACCAATAACAATCAAAGAGACAATGAAGATTGGGGACCTAAAACAAATTGATTCCTATGATGCAGGCACCCCAAAACAAATTTTACAAGAAGGGGATATGGGCCATAAATAGCAGGTGCTCAAGACACATGATGAGAAAGAAGGAAAATTTCAAAAGTGTTAAGAAATTTGATGGAGGATATGTCAGGTTCGGTGACAATGCAAAAGGTGAAGTTATAGGAGTAGGCACAAACACAATTAGTCCATCATGTGGTCTCATCGAAGTCTACCTAGTGGATGGACTAAAGTATAATATTCTAATTATTAGTCAACTCTGTGATACTGGATTCGACGTCAATTTCAATGCCATGAAACGTACCATCTTGAACATGTCAAAGAACATTACCGTTGTAGGAGACTGTGTGGAAAACATATACTTCCTGAAGAATGTTGATCTCCCTACTCTCACATGTCTAACGGCTATTAAAAATTATCCATGGATTTGGCATAAGAAAGTTTGTCATGCCAGTATGCATGCAATCGAAAAACTGTTTAAATTAGATATACTTATTAGACTGTCCAAGTTAAAACTTGAAAAGGATCATCCTTGTGATGCTTTCCAGTTCGAAAAACCAGACAAGATCCTCATTTGAATCCATAAACAATGTTGGAACTTCAAAATCTCTACAACTGCTGCACATAGAACTTTTTAGGCCTACTAAGATGGCAACTATTGGTGGTAAACGTTATGCTTTCTTAATTTATTGATGATTATTACCATTTTCCCAGGGTTATCTTATTATCTCATAAGCATGAAGCCTTTACAAATGTTAAAGTCTTATGTAAAAAGTTTCAAAGAGAAACAAGATCCTTTATTACGAGCATTCATATTGATCATGGAGGAGAGTTTGAAAATAAGCTTTTTGAATAATTCTGCAACAACAATGATATCTCTCAGAACCTCTCATCACCTAGATCTCAACAATGAAATTGAGTGGTTCAACAGAAGAATTCACTACAAGATACTGCTCGCACCTTGCTATTGGATCAAGGCCTACTTGACCACGTTTGGGTTGAAATAGTCAGTACGGCTTGTTATGTGTTGAGCAGGTGCATGATCAGACCTATTCTCAAGAAAATGCCTTATGAACTCTGGGAATGAAAAAATCTTAACATCAACTATTTTCACCCTTTCGGATACAAATGCTATATCCACAATAATGGTAAGAATAATCTTGGTAAGTTTGATCCACGAAGCGATGAAGGTATTTTTCTGGGTTACTTTCCTTCTAGCAGAGCTTTTAGACTCTTTAATAAATGTACATTTAGTGTTGAAGAATCTGTACATATTTTTTTGATGACTCTAACCCAAGCTTGAAGCTCCCTGAGGATGACTCTACTGTTCAAACTACTGCCCGTTCTTCCTCTACTAACACAGTTCAATCAGAGGAGTCGACTCTAGTTTTGAGAAGTCGCCTGCCTTCTTGAAAAAGTTGTCGTACCAAGAGAATGGAGACATAGTGCAAGCTATCCAAATGACTTCATCATAGGAAACACTTTAGAGAGAATGTAAACTAAGGCATCTTTGAGGAAACAAGTATTAGTCGCCCTTGTCTCTCAATCAGAACTAAAGAAATTCAATGAGGCTCTCAAAGACGAGTGTTGGATATAAGTTATGAAAGAAGAGCTTGAGAAATTTGCAAAAAATCAAGTATGAATTCTCATTGAAAAACCAACAAATTGTTCTGTTATTGGCACAAAATGGGTCTTTGCGAACAAAATGGATGAAAAGTGAAACGTTATCAAAATCAAGGAGGGGCTGATTGCCCAAGCCTGCTCTCAACAAGAAGTTATAGGCTACGACAAAACTTTTGCTCCGGTAGCAAGTTTGGAATCCATTCACATCCTTCTTGCATATTATTCTTTTTATAGTTTTAAACTCTTTCAAATGGGTGTCAGAAGTTCTTTTGTAAAGAGATTTATTAAAGAAAAAGTTTTAGTCAAACAACCCCCCGGTTTTGAAGATCCAGCTCTTTCTAATCATGTTTTTTCAACTCTCTAAAGCTCTTTATGGACTCAAACAAGCCCCTAAAGCATAGTATGAACGACATAGAAACTTTTTTCTTGAAAATGATTTTAAAAGGGGGAACATTTACACCACTCTCTTTGTTCAAAAATTCAACTCTAAATTGCTTATTGTTCAAATTTACGTTGATGACATTATTTTTTGAAGTCCTAACACTTCTTTGTGCGAGAACTTTGCTACGCTTATGAAAGGAGAATTCTAAATGAGCCTTATGGGAGAGTTCACCTTTTTCTTGGGACTTCAAATCAGACAAACCGATTAGGGCATTTTCATTTGTCAAATTAAATATGCAAAAGAGCTGATCAAAAGGTTCAGAATGAATAATGGAAAGGCCTATAGAACTCCTATGTGCTCTTCCACCTGCCTAAAATCAGATCAAGATGGAAAAAGTATCGATGAAAAAATGTATCAAGGTATGATTGTGTCTCTGCTCTACCTCACTGCAAGTCGACCCGACATCATGTTCTATGTTTGCAAATATACAAGATTCTAGTTGACTCCCGGGGAGTCTTAACTGACTGCCGTAAAGAGAATAATTCACTACCCCATCAGAACCACTGACCTTGGCCGATGGTATCCAAATTCTTCCACCTTTTCTCTAATGGGTTACTCAGATGCAGACTTTGCAGGCACAAAGTATATAGAAAAAGCACCAGTGCATCATGTCAATTACTAACCAAATCACTCATATCCTGGCAAAGCAAAAAACAGACCTCGCTTGCTCTATCAACTACTGAATCAAAATACATGGTCGTAGGAAGTTGTAGCACTCAATTACTATGGACCATGCATCAACTTGAGGATTTCAAGTTGGTAATGAAACATGTGCCAATTTTCTGTGATAATATGAGTGCTATTAACTTATCTAAATATACTGTGCATCATTCTAGAGCTAAACGTGTTGAAATTAAGTATCATTTTATTCGTGATCATGTGGAAAATGGTGATTTTATTTTAAATTTTATCAATACTGAAAATCAATTCATTGATACTTTTACAAAACCCTTGCATGAAGAAAGATTTTCATATTTGCGAGAAACTTTAAGTATTATTCCTCTCCTAATTAACCCATCCTTTAATGCCATTTTATTCTTATTTCCCTATTTTTTTACGTGTTTAATTTCTTATTTTCCTTTTTTTTCCTTACGTGTTTCTTCCCCTTTCCTTGTTGACGCCTGCAAAATCCACTGCATTTATTACTCTGATTTTCCTTCCTTTTTTTGTTCATTCCTCCTCCACTCATTCCCCATCATTACGCTGGCTCTGCCGCTTCCTCAGTCGAACTCTTTGACTTCCCCGCCCCTGTCTTTATCACATGTCCTTCCGTGTGCCCCCACCCATTATATTTATTCTCTATCTCTCTCCATCCCCTTCTCATCCTCCGCTCTTCATTTTCCATCTTCTTCGACTCTCTCTCCCCTTCCTTTAACCATGACAAGAAGCAAAAACCTTCCCTCCCACAAAAGTCCAGAGAACAGTTCTTCTCTGGAAATAGATTTCCTCTCTTCCGAGTCCTCCATTCGCATTTCCTCGCTCAAAAACCATCTCTCAAAATGAAAAACCCTAAGAACCCCAATTCCTATCCTCTTGAGTCACTAGGCAAAGATGTTCACAAATTCTGGGATGCCTCCTCCAAGGCCAAGTTTGAGACCTTCAAAAAACGACCAGTAGTTTCCGACCATGTGGTCAACCTCCAACAACTTGAAAATTCCTAGTGCAAAGTCAGTACCTATCTGAGAGCTCAAAAACTCTCCCTACTTCTGTGACTAAGCGACGTTGAGTACTATGAGGTAGCCGTTTGCATGTTCTATGAAAATCTTTATTGGGCTTGAAAAAGCAATAATCTGGAAGCCCTCGTCCTAGGAATACACATTGTCATCAACAGTTAACTATTCAAGGACATCTTTGGGCGTGAGTTCTCAAGTGAGGTCCCCTACATGAATGGCAATTGGCCAGAGGATTTTGAGGTCACTTTGGAAGAAGCTGGAGCCTTCATCTTCGAGGAACCTCTAGAATCCTCTAATTCTGGGCCCCTATCTCTCTATTTTGAGCATCGCATTCTGACCCATACTGTTGCTACCACCCTATTCCGCAGAAAGGGCTCTCTCAGCAACATCTCCAATAGGGATGTCTTCACCTTGTACTCTTTCCTTATGAAATACAAGATCAACTAGGCTGAGTGGATAACGAAGTACATGATGGAAAGTACTGAAGATTCCAACCCTTCTGCTAATCTTTGTTATGGTCTGCTT
>JAPFFP010103868.1:0-19400 GCA_026153255.1 Solanum medicagineum
TTCATCAACTTAGAGAAGGTTAATTGTCCCATGAAAATAGTTCATAATAGCCATATTCAACCATTTTGAAATCATCTACGAAGATGACTGCATCATCTATCTGAGAAAATAAGAATGTGTGGATGAAGTACAATATGGTCATTTGAATAACATTATTGTCCCATTCCCCTATTAAAAATCACTGAATCAATCGATGTTTGTTTACACCTATTTCTGTACTCTAAAAATATTCTTTTTCATAAACTTACTCAAGGAAAAACTTGAATATTTAACATCACCAATATTATCGGTACATTTCAAATAAGTAATAAGTGCAAATAATTTTATGAAAAAAGAAAGAACATTCTTCTTAGTGTGGTAAACATGTAATATTCATTCGGATTATTCGGCTCTAACTCAAGAAGCAAAAGACACTTGATAATCTGTCCTTAAAAATTGTATCATGGTATATCGAGATACTGATCAAAATAAGATTTGATGTGTAATGATCCGGGTGTTGTACGACGTCATTGAACCTTGAGAAAATCGTTGCGGATAAAATTCAAACCAAGTGTCATCCCAAGGAGGGCTACACGAGTCGTGTGCCTTGGCACTGGTCATGTGACCCTCAGTGGCACAACACTTGGCCTTGATTTTTGTGTTTTGGAGCTTGTTGGGCCCAAGTATAGGGGCACGACCAGTGCCACAGGTCATGTGGCTTGCCACTGGTCGTGGGACTAGTCGTATGGCCTTATATGCAGCATGGGAAAACCTTTTTGGGCTATGTACCATGCCACGCCCAAGTCACACGGATCGTGTGGCGTGGTACAAGCCGTGAGGCCTTCCGTGAAGATTTTGGAGCAAAAATATTTCTAAATATAAATCACCGTCTCGTAACTCTTCCGAGGAAATTCTCTAAGTGTTGGCTCACGGGTGTGTCACACAGACCGTGTGGCTTCACACGGCTCGTGAAGCCGTCGGTACGGGAGACTTAGGTTCAAAACTCTAAGTGTTTAGTCAAGACTCCAATTTTCATAAAATTTGTTAAGTGTTGGTTCACGGGCACCCTACACGAACCATGGAGTGCCACACGGGCCATGTGGCCTCAAGTGAAGTGACTTTGACCAAAATTTCTATTTGATTTATTAATGATTTTTCCATAAATTCGGTTATTTCTATTGGTCTTTTGGGGACTTCTATACTATCTAATGACCACCTAAAGCCCTAAACCCATTCTCAAACATTCAAAAACTCACTCCTTATATTTCAAACTATCTCAAAGACTACTTTCAAAGGAACTCTTGTGAATTTTCAACTTGGGAGCAAGGAGACTCAATTCTTCTTCAAATTCTTTGGGGTTTTATCCATCTTGGTGAAGGTATGTGGATTTTGATCCTTGGTTACTTCTAATTAAGGAAATCCAAAATAATTTCAAGAAATCTACATGAATTTTTGCTTACTTTAATTTGGAGTTTTAAGTATTATGATTTCTTAAATTGCAATAATGAATGAGTTATGTTTATCCATTGATTTTAAGATGATTTAAGTTTTGAAATATTTAATTTCATCATTTTTATGAACCTATGAATATGCATGGTCCCTTTAAGGCTTTAATCTAAGCATGGATAATTTATATTATAATGTGAATTTGGATATGATTTTATTTTAGTTCCATATTATATTATTGGTTTAGATTGAATATCAATTACTCATGCCATTCTCACAATTTTTCATAAGCATATGCATTTCATGAGCATGGATTTATGAAATTACCGGTGGGTTAAGCTCACATATGTATATATATAAATATTTTTGGTGACTTAAGCTCATATATTGGTCATGACAAGAATGTGATCACATATATGTCTATAGATTATGGCTCTTTGTGCATCATGGGGGTTTGCACCTTATTGTTATAAGAATGAGCTATTCCTAAGCAAGAATATTATGAACATAAGATATGTTTTGGCCTTTGAGCATAAAAGCACATTGGCATGAATTGAATAACTTACTCTTAGAATCATGCATGTACATATGTATTCTTGTGGGATATTTGACTTACTACCGATGGATTGGGTGTCCCCTCATTTTTCTCGAACTATGTGCCTAACATAGGTCCTTCTGAAATGGGAGTGCCCATAAGAAAGGTTGCTTCATACGAAATAGGAGGCCCGTAAGGTAAAGCGTATTATGATTTTTGTGAAATGCTATTCGAAATGGGAATGCCCGTAAGGAAAGGTGAAGTATGGTTTACCTTTGGCAAGTAGACCACCCCTTTACCAATGAGGGGTAATCATCGGGATTCCAAGTAATAGCTCGCTTGGTCTTACTTATGTCGGTTAAGGTCACATCCCCATTAATTAGCATAGTATTTCATGCATCATTAGTTTCATAGCATATTACATACTATTCTCTCGATATATGGTCATTTTTATATATGTGTCATTGTCATCTAACATTGAATGCAGGTTTGGTAAGTTACATGCATTGCATCCTACATATTTAGTACATTCAAACGTACTAACGTATATTTTACCTACATGATTTCACCATGTAGGAACCGAGGAGCCCTTTCATCCACCGTATGATGTTTAGCTTGGCTTTCAAGTAATACTTGTTGTGGCGAGTCCTATCTTCCAAGGACAAGTCACTGCCTCATCCATCTATGTTGTTCATTTTCATTTCATTTACTTTGAGGGTGAGCCCGAGATATGTTTTGGCCCCCGACCTATCTTATCTAGAGGCATCGTTGGACATCTTGTGCACTCTTTTCGTTTTATACTAAGTATTGTATGAGATTCTTGATCATGGCTACTTACGGATTATGCTATTATAAGATGATCTTATATTATGTTATGGAAAGATCCTAAGTCCCGAATTGCCCCCATAGCGTGAGTCATACTTACCCTTACCCGCCCCTTAGTTATTATGTGTTATGTGCTATGTGAATTCATGTTAATCCCTTTCCCTAAGATATCCCCATAGCATGAGTCCTATTTTACTGTCCCTTGAAATTATGTGTTATTTTTTACTGCGCTTCTGAACCAATGATGTGGATTTTGGTATTTTGAGGCTTGTTTGGGGACCCTCGGGTTCCCATTTGCCATGTCACTTCTAGACCCAGGTCCGGGTCTTGACAGAGATTGTATCAGAGCGTTAGGTTGTAAATGATCCATGGAGTCCAACATACCGTGTCAGGTAGAGTTCTATTATGGGCGTGACATGTACCATGCTTATAAGTGGGAGGCTACGACGACATTCTAGGAATTGTCTCACTTCTTCATGTCTTATGTCGTGCTATGAATAGTTGGTTTAGTTCTTGACCTTGATGGTATCCTTGCTCTGTTTCAGAAGATACCTCATGGTAGACGTGTCAGACCAGCCTCGGCTAATAAGGGTCAAGCACCTCAAGGGCCTATGGATGAGCCTATCTTTAATGGTGAATTTTGTACGGCCCTTGCCATGCTTGCCCAAGTGGTGACTGTTGATACCCTTTTTACATTGGTATTTTTAATGGTTTAAAATATATTTTTGGAGGAATTTTAGATTAATTTTGATAACTATTCTTTTTTTAAATATTAGAATTTGAGTCAATTTGTGGTTTGATTAAATTCCCAACCCAATTTCATTTTAGTTGACTTAAATTAAACTCATCCCTTCAAGAGTTCATCACAACCTTCCATTAATTTTTTAAAATCCTATGGCTAGGATTCAATCTTTTCCCTGTTTCATTTTTTATTAATAATACCCCCAAACCCTAAAATTCTTTCTCCCCCAATATATATTCTCAAACACCCCCCAAACCCTTATAATTTTTCATCCCTCTTCTCTTTCAAGAAAACCTGGCCGCCACCCTAATCTATCACTTTCTCCTCATTCTCTCACACTCTCAGTTGCCTCATATTCCTCAACCAAAAAACCCCATTTTTTCTGGGCAAAGATCACCATGAATCTCCAACCTCGATCCACCAACAACGCTAAATAACCACCAGCTAACCCACCCATGGCAGCTCCTAAAATCAACCCCAAACCAGCCCCAAAATCGACCCATATAGCCTCCAAAAACCAGCAGCATCGCACGACCCCTCCCACCACCAAAACCACTGCAGAATAGTAGAGCAATAACCCTAAAGCTACCGTGAAACGCCAATGGACAGCCCTCAAGCCCGTCGACAACACCATCCAAAACAGTGGCTACTCAAACTAGGCAGGCCAATCTTCCTCGGGACCACACCCCGACTTTTAGAGTGAGGGATTTCACCCGGATGAACCTTCTGGAGTTCTTTGGGTCCAAAGCTGATGAGGATGCTCAAAAGTTCATTGGTCAGCTCACCAAGGTGTTGAATGTTATGGGTGTCACTTCTTAGAAAAAAGCTGAGTTGGCTGCTCTTCAGTTGAAGGATGTGGCCCAAGTGTGGTATACGCAGTGGTCTATGGAGAGAGTTTGTGGTCATGCTGTTAACTGGGAGGAATTCAAGCTTGCTTTTCGGGATCGTTTCTTGCCACTTGAGCTTGGGGACGCCAAGATGACTGAGTTTATCAACCTTAAGCAGGGCAATATGAGTGTGAGGGACTATGCCCTCAAGTTTACCAAGCTCTCCAAGTACGCTCTCCGGCACTAGTGGCTGACTCTTGCGCAAGGATGTACAAGTTCATTTCTGGTATCTCTTACTCGCTGGTGAAGGAGTGTCGTATAACGATGCTCATTGGTATATCTAGACTCATGGTGTATGTCAAACAGATTAAAGGGGAGAAACTCAAGCAGAGGAGAGTTTATAATGCTAAGAGAGCTTGGTTCGATGGTGGGTTCTCTGGTCCTAGAGGTGGTGGTTTAGGTCCCTTCCAATAGGGCCAAGATTCGAGTGCTCTGGTTGTTAATGCTAAGGTGCCTCCTCCTAAGGCACTTGTTAGTGGTGGACCACGGTATCCCTTGTGTGAAAAGTGTGGGAAACACTACACGGGTGACTGTTGGAGAATTTCGGGTGCTTGCTTTGGGTGTGGTGGTAAGAATCACAAAGTTGTTGATTGTCCTAAGAATCCATAAAAGGGTCAAAGCCAGGTCGCTCGGGGTGGACAAGGCTAGTATAGAGCTCCTCAGGGTGGGGCCCAAAGGAACAATAGGTTTTACACTCTTCATGCTCGTCAGGAAGTTGAAGAGGCTTCAGATGTTGTTACCGCTACATTAAAAGACTTCAATTTTGATGCTTATGCTTTGCTTGACTCTGGTGCAAATTTGTCTTTTGTGACTCCTCTGTTGGCTGTTAAGTTTGGGTGGAGTCCGAAAATTTTGAGGGATCCTTTCTCAGTTTATACTCCTATGGGTGAGTCCGTTGTTGGGCATAGGGTTTATCCTGGTATTCTTGTTTCTGTGTTGCATAAGGTTTTCCGTGTGATCTAGTGGAGCTTGAATGTATGATTTTGATGTAATTCTTTGGATGGATTGGTTGCATGCTTCATATGCCTCTATAGATTCTAGAACATAGAAGGTCAAGTTCTAGCCTCCTGGGGAAACCTTCTTGAATGTAAGGATAGTGACTCCGCTATTAAGGGTCGGTTTATTTCCTACCATACAATTCGGAAGATGATCTCCAAAGGGTGCATATATCACATTGTGAGGGTCAAGGATATGGAGTCCGAGTTACCTTCTCTTTAGTCGGGCCTAGTGGTGAATGACTTCCTGGATGTTTTCCCCGAAGACTTGCCCGGTATTCCTCTCGAAAGGGAAGTAGAGTTTGGCATAAATCTTCTTCCAGACACTCAATCTATCTCTATTCTTCCCTACCGTATGGCACCAGTTAAGTTGAAAGAGTTGAAGGATTTGTTAGAGAATGGTTTTATCAGGCTAAGTATATCTCCATAGGGTGCTCCAGTGTTATTTGTAAGGAAGAAAGATGGATCTTTTCGGATGTGTATCAATTATAGGCAATTGAATAAGGTAACCATTAAAAATAAGTATCTGTTGCCTAGGATCGGTGACTTTTTTGATCAACTTCAAGGGGCTACTCACTTTTCAAAGATTGATCTTCATTTCCGGTATCATCAGTTGAAGGTTAGAGAGTGTGATATTCCCAAGACGGCTTTTCGGATAAGGTATGGGCATTTCGAGTTTATGGTGATGTCGTTTGGCCTAACTGATGCTTTGGCCATGTTTATGGATCTCATGAACCGAGTTTTCAAGCCATTCTTTGATAGCTTTATGGTTGTCTTCATTGATGATATCCTCATTTATTCTTTGAGGTGAGCGGGAGCACATGGATCATTTGAGGTTGGCTTTGCAAACCTTGAGAGAGAAGAAGTTGTATGCCAAATTTAGCAAATATGAGTTTTGGTTGGGGGAAGTTACTCTTCTGGTTTATGTGGTGTCCGGTGATGGTATAAAGGTAGATCCGAAGAAGACTAAAGCGGTGAAGAATTGGCCTAGACCGTTGACTCCTTCGGATATTCGAAACTTTCTTTGGCTAGGGGGTTATTATAGGAGGTTCATTGATGGGTTCTCATCTATTGCATCTCCATTGACTAAATTGACTCAAAATAAGGCTAAATTTGTGTGGTCAGATGAGTGTGAGAGGAGTTCCCAAACTTTGAACGATCAACTTATAGCGGCTCCGATTTTGACCCTACCGAATGGTTTGGATGGATTAGTAGTATATTGTGATGCATCTCGGATTGGGTTGGATTGTGTACTTATGCAACAAGGTAAGGTAATAGCTTGTGCATCTAGGCAATTGAAGGTGCATGAGCGTAATTACCCAACTTATGACTTTGAATTAGCAGTGGTGGTATTCGCTTTAAAAATTTTGAGACACTATCTGTATGGGGTGCATGTTAATGTTTTCATCGATTATAAGAGCTTGCAATATGTGTTCACTCAAAGAGACCTTAACTTGAGACAAAGGAGATGGCTGGAATTCCTAAAGGATTATGACATGAGTGTACTATATCACCCCGATAAGGCAAACGTGATAGTCGATGCTCTTAGTAGGCTTTCTATGGGGAGCGTGGCTCATATGGAGGAGGAGAAGAAGGAGCTGGCAAGAGATGTTCACCGTTTGGCTAGATAGGGTGTTAGGTTGGCCGATTCCAATGATGGTGGTATACATGTTCAAAATGGTCAGAATCCTCAGTGGTTGTAGATGTGAAGGCTAAGTAAGATCTAGATCCATCCTTGGTTAAATTGAAGAAATTGATTGTCGAAAAGAATATTGAGGTTTTCTCCTAAGGGGGGATGGTGTACTTTGGTACCAAGATCGGTTATGTGTTTTAGATGTGGATGATCTTAGAAAGGTGATCATGAGTAATGCCCATAACTCTCATTATTCTATCCACCTGGGATACACTAAGATGTATCGAGATTTGAAAGAGGTATATTGGTGGCATGGTATGAAGAAGGACATCGCCAAGTTTGTGTCCGAATAACCAAATTTTCAACAAGTGAAAGTGGAGCATCAAAGGCCAAGTGGGTTGGCTCAAGACATTGAGATTCCTACTTGGAAGTAGGAAGACATAAATATAGATTTTATGGTTGGGTTGCCTCTGAATCGGAAGAAATTTGATTCCATTTGGGTTATCGTGGATCGGATGACCAAGTCAGCACATTTCCTACCGGTTAAGACTACTTTTGGTGCCGAAGACTTTGCAAAGTTGTACATCTATGAGTTGGTAAGGTTGCATGGAGTGCCTACGTCTATCATATCGGATCGGGGTACCCAATTTACTTCCCACTGTTGGAGGTCGTTTCAAAAGGGACTTGGCACTAAGGTTAAATTGAACATTGCTTTTCATCCTCCAACTGATGAGCAAGTCGAGAGGACGATTTAAACCTTGGAGGATATATTGAGGGCATATGTATTGGAGTTCAAGGGTAATTGGAATAACCACCTTCCCACTCATTGAGTTTGCCTATAATAATAGCTTCCATGCTAGAATTGGCATGGCACCGTTTGAGGCATTGTATGGTAGAAGGCGTAGGTCTCCAGTAGGGTGGTTTGAGTTGGGAGAGGAAGCTTTGATTAGCCCGGACTTGGTGATGGAGGCTATGAAGAAAGTGAAATTAATTAGGGAGAGGTCGAAGACGGTCCAAAGTCGCCAAATGTCCTATTCGGATGTTAGAAAGAGGGACCTTGAATTCCAAGTTGGGGATTAGGTGTTTGTGAAAGTCCCACCTACGAAGGAAGTGATGCGTTTTGGCAAAAACGGCAAGCTAAGCCCCTGATATGTAGGCCCTTGTGAGGTTATTGAGTGGGATTGGAAATGTGGCATATAAGGCAGAGTTACTCCCGGATTTGAGTTCTATTCACCCGATCTTTCATGTGTCTATGTTGAGGAAGATGGTTAGCGATCCTAGCACTATTGTGCTTTTGGAAGGTATTGAGGTGTAGGAGAACTTGTCCTATGAGGAGGTTCCAGTGGAGATTTTGGAAGGACAAGTGAAACGAATTCGTAATAAGGAAGTAGCTTCGGTTAAGATGCTTTGGAGGAACCAACATGTGGAGAGTACTACATGGAAAGCAGAGCTAGACATGATGAAGCGATACCCTTACATTTTCTAATCTCCTTAAGCCTAAGGTATTAGGTTCTCTTTTTCCAATTAGTCCCAACTCTTTCATTCTTGAGTCTCATGGCATGACATATTTACAAGTGCATTAAAATGATCTTTATGATCTTTTGAATAGTTTTATTGTGTTCTGGCATGAGTTCAAAGTACCTTATAATTTCCAAATAATGAGTTATGCATAGCATCATGCATTAGAAGTTTCATGTTATAAGTCAAGCCTTTCAAGCCTTGTTCTTGCACATTCGAGGATAAATGTTCCTAAGGGGGAGATGATGTAATGACCTCGGGTGTTGTACGATGTCATTGAACCTTGACAAAATCGTTGCGAACAAAATTCAAACCAAGTGTCGTCCCAAGGAGGGCTACACGAGTCGTGTGCCTTGGCACTGGACGTGTGACCCTCAATGGCACAACACTTGGCCTTTTGTGTTTTGGAGCTTGTTGTGGCCAATTATAGGGGCACGACCAGTGCCACGGGTCGTGTGGCTTGCCATTGGCCATGAGACTGGTTATATGGCCTTATACTCAGTATGGGAAAGCCTTTTTGAGGCTAATTACCACACCACGCCCAAGTCACACGAATCGTGTGGCGTGGTACGACTGTGAGGCCCTTCGCGAAGCTTTCGGAGCGAAAAATTTTCTAAGTATAAATCACTGTCTTGTAACTCTTTTGTGGAAATTCTCCAAGTGTTGGCTTACAGGTGTATCATATGGACCATGTGGCTTCACACAACATGTGAAGCCGTCCATATGGGAGACATTGGTTCAAAATTCTAAGTGTTTAGTCAAGACTACAATTTCCAAAATATTTGTTAAGTGTTGGTTCACGGGCACTCCACATGAACCGCGGAGTGACACACGGGCCGTCTGGCCTCAAGTGAAGTGACTTCGACTAAAATTTCTATCCGATTCATTAATGGCTTTTCTGTAAATTCAGTTATTTCTATTGGTCTTTTGGAGACTTTTACATAATATACAAAAAGAAAAACCCCATTTCAAACATTCAAAAACTCACTCCTCATATTTCAAACTTTCTCAAAAACTACTCTCAAAGGAACTCTTGTGAATTTTTAACTTGGGAGCATGGGGACTCAATTCTTCTTCAAATTCTTTGGGGTTTTCTCCATCTTGGTAAAGGTATGTGGATTTTGATCCTTGGTTACTTCCAATCAAGGAGAACCAAAATAATTTAAAGAAATTTACATGAATTTTTGCTTATTTTAATTTGGGATTTTACGTATTATGATTTCTTAAATTATAGTAATGAATTTGTTATATTTATCTATTAATTTTAAGATGATTTAAGCTTTAAATATTTAATTTCATTATTTTTATGAACCTATGAATATGCATGGTCCCTTTAAGGCTTTGATCTAAGCATGGGTGATTTATATTATAGTTTAAATGTGGATTTGGATATGATTTTACTTTAATTTCATATTATATTATTGGTTTAGATTGGATCTCAGTTACCCATGTCATTCTCACAATTTTTCATAAGCATATGCATTTTATGAGCATGGATCTATGAAATTACCGGTGTGTTAAGCTCACATATGTATATATATAAATGTTTGTAGTGAGTTAGGCTCATATATTGGTTATGACAAGAATGTGATCACATATATGTCTATTGATTATGGTTCTTTGAGCATCATGGGTGTTTGCACGGTATTGTTATAAAAATGAGCTATTCCTAAGCATGAATATTATGAACAAAAGATATGTTTTGGCCTTTGAGCATAAATGCACATTGACATGAATTGAATAACTTACTCTTGAAATCATGCATGTATATATGTATTCTTGTGGGATGTTTGACTTAGTACCGATGGATTGAGGGTTCCCTTCCTTTCCTTGAACTATGTGCCTAACATAGGTCCTTCTGAAATAGGAGTACCTGTAAGGAAGGTTGCTTCATACAAAATAGGAGGCCCATAAAGTGAAGCACATTATGATTTTTGTGAAATCCTATCCGAAATGGAAGTGCCCATAAGGAAAGGTGAAATACGGTTTACCTTTGACAAGTAGACCACCTCTTTACCGATGAGGGATAATCATCGGGATTCTAAGTATTAGCTCGCTTGGTCTTACTTATGTCAGTTGAGGTCACATCCCCACTATATATGAGCATTGCATTTCATGCATCATTGGTTTCATAGCATATTGTATGCTACTCTCTCGATATAGTTTTTTCTATATTATGTGCCATTGTCATCTACATTGAATGCAAGTTTGGTAAGTTACATGTATTGCATCCTGCATACTTAGTACATTCAAACGTACTAACCCATATTTTGCCTACATGATTTCACCATGTAGGAACCGAGGAGCCCTTTCATCCACCGTACGACGTTTAGCTTGGATGTCAAGTAATACTTGTTGTGGTGAGTCCTATCTTCCAAGGACAAGCCACCACCTCATCCACCTATGTTGTTTATTTTCATTTCATTTACTTTGAGGGTGAGCCCGGGATATGTCTTGGACCCTGACCTATCTTATGTAGAGGCCTTGTTGGACATCTTGTGCACTCTTTTCGTTTTATGCTAAGTGTTGCATGGAATTCTTGATCATGGCCTCTTATGGATTATGTTATTATAAGATGATCTTATGTTATGTTGTGGAAAGATCCTAAATCCTGAATTACCCCAATAACGTGAGTCATACTTACCTGTCCCTTAGTCATTATGTTCGATGTGCTATGTGAGTTCATGCTAATCCCTTTCCCTAAGATGTCCCCGTAGCGGGAGTCCTATTTTCCCGTCTCTTAGAGTTATGTGTTATTTTTTAATGCGCTTTCGAAGCGATGATGTGAATTTTGATACTTTGAGGCTTGTTTTGGGACCCTCGGGTTCCCATTCGCCATGTCACTTCTAGACCCCAGGTCTGGGTCGTGACATGATTAAACAATTGAATACCTTCTTCTTTTATAGATAATTTAAAATCATCTAGAAAAGTCTTGTTGCAGGAGCTACCAAACCTTAAAAGGATAATGTAGAATGTGTTTCATTACATACTTCATACCCTTTATTGAAATATATGACATACCTATTAGTTATGTAGAATTACTGATGAAAAAGAATTAAACAGTCAAGCTACATAATGAAAATATACATTGATAATGAAAGTTGGCAATGCATTCGAATACATCAGATTTTCAAATAAATAATTGATGTATATGTATCCTGTAAGAAATAAAATAAAAGTAGTTATGGAGAAATACATAACTTTTGTATCATATACATTGTACAAATGCCATGAAGTAATATCTTCAACGCTTTTTCTAAAACTTTTGCAATTGGTGATTTGAAACTTGAACTAGCATTCTTTTGCAATTTCTCCACATACACTTTCTTCATATTTGAAGGATTATTATGGAGTTTAGATCTATTTTCAATAAATTCATAAGTATCCCCTTCAAAATCAACAGAAACAAATTTAATTATATCTTTTGTTTGATGATCTAATTGAGTAAGACCAAGATTAAACGATGGTATCAAATTCATATGTTCATATATTAACTTAAATTGAGTTGACAATCTGTAAACTAAACCTATCTTGGTTAAAAATTTGACTCCATTGAAGAACATAACATGATGAAAATCGAAAAAAATTTCAACCTAAAATATAAAACAAGAATTTTTTTAGATTGAATAAAATATTTTACCTTTTTAAAGTTTTGAAATTGACGTTCATTTCAAGAAAATGACTTATAATTGAAGAATTCATATTTGAAGAAACTTCTAATGCAATGTGATGCTGAAGGCGTGATTTTGGGAGAGGTAATCGTGGTATGGAGATATCTGAATCGATGTATACGCATGTGAAGAGAGAATAAGAAAAAAAGGGATATTTATAGTTAATTTAAATGGTAGAAATTTTCTGAGATTATGATATATTAAGATATGTATTTAAGTAAAATTTTCTTTAAAGTATACCGTATGAATTCTTGATAATTTAATAATTTTGTTAAGATAAATTTTCCACTACTAATCGGTCATTATGATATTAACTCCTACATTTTCATAAGCTTCCCCATGAATCTTCCATGTAACCTTTATGGTTTATGTCAGCTTTTTTATATGCATCTATGTAACACTAAATATAAAGGCATCAGGTGTTACGCCCCGGACGGGTACCCTTGGCGTGGCTGGCACTTGAAGAACCACTACTGATCTCCAAGAGAACCACCTGACCTCATCGTCACATCTTACTCAACAACGGAAGAATACTCAAATAACAACATCAAACAAGTGATAAAGATATTATAAAAAAAATTCTATATAAGACAAGTTTCGAAGATACAATACTCAATGATACTCTACTCAAGGTCTATGAAGCTTCTAGCTCTAAACATCTAGATGGTACCATGACAAGCCATGGCTACGCAACTTAGAGAAAATAGAAATAATAGTGAAATAAAAGAAAAGGATCCTCTGGATGGCAAAGAGGGATCACCAACTCTGGAAATCAGGAAATCTGAAGCTCAATGATGCGCCTGCTGAAGTCCTCTATCACCCGTGTCTGCATTATTAATGATGCAGGCCCAAATGGGCGTCAGCGCATGAAATATATTGGTTTGTCAAAAGCTCAAGAAAACATATAAGCCTCAGACTCAAATCAACTAACTCAATCAAGACTCAACTCATCCACCTCATAACTCAACTGAGATAATGATGCAAGTTTAAAGTTTTGAAAACCATGCTTTAGGATTAAAATCAATGTTTAAGGCAACTCGGTTCAAAAAATCATACTATGATAACTCAAGTGTTGTTCAGAAGTTTTTCTAACTGACATAATTCTCCATCACCATGATTTTTGGTGATGCACAACGAAGCATACGTCGTTGTTACCCCAATCCCAAACTTGCCAAGGAAAAGGACGTCAACCTCTCCCTCTCTCTGATCCTAAGAGAATGTCTATCTATTGGGACATGGGCAGCCAGAGTTAACTGCACGACCATCCTATACTGGTAATTTAGTTCTAGGGTGTTTCCTCTTATCTAACTCGGTGTTTAATACTCCTTCCAAGACTAAAATATGCTCATGAACATTAACTCAAACTCATCAAATCAGCTCAACTCAACTTTCTCAAATAACTCCGTAACTCAGAATTAGAACTCAATGCAATGCAATTCAAGACTCTAACTCACATCATGTAAGACTCTCACTAATTACAGTCAATTAAGATCATTTCAACCATGTTCAACACATAATTAAGACATATTAGGTACTCATCACGTGCATATACGAAATAAGAAAATGTACTCCTCATGCTCAACTTACTTAGCTCAGAAAATTAGATCCATAATCTTAATTCAGGTAGCATGTAAGGAAAATAATAAGCTTTAGGGCTAGGATATCAAGCATTCAATTAATATTTCTATTTCATGATAATAACATTGCAACTCGTCGGAATTACTCAGATATAGTCATGAAGACTCAAACAAGTGTAAGTGCTTAGAACTAGGAATTACAAGATTTGCATTATTCAACTATTACTCACAAACTCAACTCAAGTAGACAGAAAGGGCGTGTGGATGAACTTAATCCAATGCTTTAGGTAGTCATACATACCTGGAATGAAGGATGATACAATTCTCCACAAGGATTTGACTCCGACCTCAGGAACCCTAACTTCTTGTTTTCTTCTCTCAAGAACTCTAATATCAAGTTGTGCATAAGAGGCTTTAGAAAACCCATTTTCAACTAAAAATGACCTATTTGATGGTGTTTTGAGTTTAGGAGGGGTTGATAAAAGTCTAGAATGCCTCTCACAAAATAAAAGGAAAAAGTTTGCCTCGGGTCGCAGACCCTGTACATTTTTGGTGTTTTTCGCCGAAAATTCATCGAACAAGTTTTCTAATCCCGTAGAAAATTTTTGGACAAAATCTAAGTGTTGGTCCACGTTAGGTGCACGTCGCATACTTGTCGCGCACCTTCATTGGAATTCGTTTTTGCATCGAAAAATTATCTTTTGATCCGATTGCTTTAAAAATTAACTGTGACCATTTTCCCACTCAATCTTTCATATTGGTCGCATATCAGACCTCAGATTTGCCATCAGCGCATGAAAGATGCTTTATGTGCACATCTCTCCTCTAAGAGTATTTTGGTAATTTTACCGAGTGTTACATCAGAGTTCATATTGTACGCACTTAAGAATCATTTGGACAATTAAAAGAATAAGAAAAACTCTTATCTCTTACCAATATACTTGCTTCTAAATAGAGTTGTCAAAATGGACTTGGCCCGTGAGGCCGGCCCAACCCAACCCTTCAATTAATGGGGGTTAGGTTAAATAATTTTAGCTCATTTATGAACGAGGCTTTTTAGCACGTCCTAATTTTGCATGTCGGCTCATAGGATCAATCCGTGAGCCTCAAAGGCTGGCTCGTGGCCCGTGAATTTTAAAAGTATTTATTATATGTTTAATTATCTTTTTAAATAGTATTCTATTTATTAAAATAATGGACAACTTTTACACTTTGTTAGCCCTTAGGATTTTACCCATGGAAAAATAACATAATTAAGCAAACATATGATATGTATTTATATTATACAACTATAGTTTGAAAAAATTACAATTTATAGCTATAGTTAAGGTTTTGTCGCTATTTTCTCTCTCATCTCTTCCTCGCTCTCGCCTCTCTCCTCTCTCTCTACAATTTCTTGCAGATATACATTACAAATGTATACCAGCTACGTATATATAATTATTTTGATAAATATACATATTCAATTCGATAGATATACATATACAATTGCATCTCTCCACTCTTTCTCGCCTCTCTCCTCCCTCTCTTGATCCCTATCACCTCTCTCCTCCCTCTCCCAATCTTGTTTACTAGATATATAAATATACATATGTATATTAATTACGCATATACAATTATTTGACATATATGCACATACAATTTGACAAATATAGATATACAATTCATCTCTCTCCTCCTTCTCTCGATGTCGCTAGCCTCTGTCCTCCCCTCCAGGTCATATAGCCGAGGTTACATGATGTAACTATGTAAAATATAGCTATTTTTGATCATATTAAGTATCAAGCCTAGGTTATTTATGAAAATTCTTCTTTATCCATTAGGTTTCTATAAAAGCCCATTAGAATTTAGCCCAAGGCATTACAGGCTACAACATTAATGCACTATTTATTCCACAATTCCATTAGGTTTTCACTATTTACATTTTATATTTTTACTCTTCAGTTTTCTACTTCCTTTAGGGCTTAGGTGCGACTTCTCTTACTTTAGGCATTCTGCATTAGGGTCTCGTGTTCATCAAATTTCTCCAAGACTCCAACCTTCCGAGTTCGATTTTTAGATCTGTCTTTACTTTTGATACAACTACAAGTAAGGATTTTTCATTCTTCAATTCGTTTCTTCTCCAAAAATGAGCCGAACTTCGTCCTAAACTTCCAAGAGTTCATCTTTTCTATTAATCCTTTGAGTGCTTAAAGAATACTTGAGGTCTTTGCGGCTTTAAAACCCTTTGAGTGATACAAAATATATTTTTTCACTAAATCTCAGATTTGGGATATGTTCAAGAATTTGAATTTTTTTTTATCAAGAATCTTAAATTTTTTTATCAAGAATCAGATAACTATGTTCAAGAATATGAATTTTTTTAATCAAAAATCTGAAACTCTTTTTTTTTTTTTACCAAATATGAATTTTTTTAATCAAAAATCAGATTACCATGTTCAAGAATCTGAAAATTTTTAACTAATTTTTTTACCAATAATCAAGATAAACTTCTCAAAAAAAATTAAAATCTCAGATTACTATGTTTAAGAAAAAATAGTAAAGAGAATTAGGTCCCAAATTTTAAGTCTATGTCTCTTCTCTCTTAATTATTTTCTTGATTTATCTTGTTACAGGGAAATAAATGGAGAATAATGATGAATATTGTGCACATAAAATTAGTGTAGACGTGAATGATGAACTTAATGAACCTACACAGAAGAAAATGAGGGAGTTAAAATCATCTATTTAGAGATATTCCAAGAAGAATGGTAGAGATAACGAAATCGTAAAAAGCTTGCTGAAGCTATTATTGAGCATGATTTGCCTTATTCGTTTATTTAATATAAAAAGATTAGAACTTGGGCAGAATATGTAAATCCAGAAATGGTAATGCCGTCAAGAAACATTTCTGTTGTGGATGTCCAGAAAGTGTATTTCAAAGAGAGAAAAATTAAAATAAGTTTTGGCTAGATTCCTAATCGAGTTTGCTTAACATCTGATTGCTGGACAACAGGTACTTCTGAGGGTCATCTTTGTTTAGCTGCTCAATATATTAATGATAACTGGAAGGTAATTAGTAAAATTTTAAATTTTTGTCATATGATTCCTCCTCATACTGGAGTTAAATTGGTTGCAACCATAAATGATTGTTTGAAAGAGTGGGGAAATGATAGAAAGGTGTTCTCTATCACTTTAGATAACGCCACAAATAATGACAACATGCAAACTATTCTAAAAGGGCATCTTGGTTTGCAAAAGAGTTTGTTATGTGATGGTGAGTTTTTCATGTACGTTGTTCTGCTGATTGTCCAACAAGGTTTAAAAGCGGCTAATGATGCCTTGTGTAGAACTAGAGAAAGTGCGAAGTATGTTAAAGTATTTGATGGTAAAATGAGAAAATTTGAGCAATGTGTTAAGCAAGTAGGGATTACTATAAATTTGTGTTTACATTTGGATCTGGCAACTAGATGGAACTCAACGTACTTGAGGTTTGAGAGTGCACTACTATATGAAAAAGCTTTTTCTAGTCTATGGTTAATTGATAGAAACTACTCTAATTATCCTAAATTTGATCATTGGATAAGGGCAGAAAAAATATTTGAATTCTTGGAATCTTTTTATGAAATAATGAACTTGATTTCTAGTTCAAGTTATCCAACTTCCAACTTGTACTTTATGCAAGTTTGGAAGACTGAATGCTTGCTCAAGGAGAGCTCAAGTAATTAAGATGATGTTATTGTCACGCCCCGGGAGGGTACCCTAGACGTAGTCAGCACCCAGAGACTATTGCTAGTCTCCAAGCGAACCACTTGACCGCATCACATTCATCGAATCAATAAACTCTACTAATCAGTGGAAGACAAAAGAAAAGTAAATGGGCACGTCTCATCATCTAATCTCGAAAGTATATCAAGTAGATAAAGGCTAGTAGAACGAACTAGCTCACAATCCTATCAATCAACGTTTGACTCTAGTCTATGAAGCCTCTATCACTATCAAGCGGTGCCAATGACAGACCCATAGCTAGCTCAATCAAAACAAAGCTAATCAAGTCTAACTCTAAAGCAAGATGAAATAAATATAATGAATCCTCCGAAGTAGCGGAGGCTCACCAATCAGTTGAACGTCTTAGATCCTCAATGATGCACCTGTTAATGATCTCTAGTCTTTGTATTTGCATCATAAAATGATGCATGCCGAATGGTGTCAGTACATGGAATGTATGGTATATAACATAGTTGAATGAAATAGAAACAAGTAGAATAATATGGAACAATATCAACTTAGAATAATCAACCATTAACATGTCAAATGTCTATCTAAATCAAGAATAAAGAGTAGACAAGTGGCCCATCACACCAATCAAATCAGACTCATCTTAAAGGAACTCAACTCAACTCATCTCGACTCAAAGTATTCAAGGTGAGAACTTTCTGAGAGTTTTTTTATTCGATAACAATCACTTATGAGCCAGTGATTATACAATGAGCCGCTGTTGTTGCCACAGTCATTTCGTACTTACTTATCAGTTAGAGAACAAATCGAAACCATAATGGCTAATCCAAAATGGAGATGACAATCTACAAGTCCTCTACTATTTCAAGGACTTTTATCCATAGGGACCTCAATATAATGTAGTGGCTCAATTCCTTACCTATGCTTGGCTATATATTTAATGAGTGCGAGTTGGTAGTTGCCTTACCCATTTTGGTGCTCGATACTCCTCCTAAAACTTAATGCTCATAAGACAATCCATCTCAATCAAACCATCTCGATCAACATCATGGAGGCACTCATCATTCAATTAGTCTCCTAGAGACTCTTATCATCTCATTAATCAACATCTCCATCAATAGCTCAAGGCTTAGAACAATCATTAGGAAACAATCGAATAGACGAATCATTAGAGTTCATTTATGGAGACTCATAGGACCATCAAGTTCTATCAACTCATCATCATTCTCACATCACAATCACAATCGACATTCTCAAATCAAGGCACTAGACTCAATCCCTAGGTTCATTCATGCATGCTTTCAAAAGTTAACATAAAGGGTTTATACAATATCTCATTGAAAAGTTTCAATTCAAGAAACAAGTTTATGATGATCATCAATATAAAAAAAATACATGTAATTAATATAAGTTTCAAGGAAAACCATCAAGAATCATATACGTAGACTCATTAGATTTTTGACTCTTCTATGACCATCTATAGGGCACATGAGAGAACAATCTCATCTTTTAGTTTAGCCTTACATACTTGGGGCAAAAATTTAACGATCAATCTTCAAGAATTCTCCCTTGAATTATCCAATCTTACGTTCTTTTCTTCTCTTCTCCCAAGCCCTAACTTTCTCCAAGAATTAGAAAGGACTTAGAATGGGATTTTAGATCTTTTTACGCTCAAAACGACCTATTTTGATCGTGTATTGAGTTTAAGAGGGGTTGAGAATTGTCCGGAATGCCCTTCATAAAATAACGAAAAATTTCAACTCAGAAATACCTAGTCTGCGACGCGGACTGGGCGCGCTACCGTGCATTTTTTCAAAGATTTTTCAGAATGAGTTTTTCCAATTCCATCAAAAAAAATTGAAAAAAATAAAGGCA
>JAPFFP010103897.1:0-42804 GCA_026153255.1 Solanum medicagineum
ATAAATACCCCCTCCCCAGGATTGATGATTTATTTGATCAGTTACAGGGTGCCAAATGCTTTTCAAAAATTGATTTGGGATCAGGGTATCACCAAGTGAGGGTGAAGGAGGAAGATATACCCATGACAGCTTTCAGAACACGGTATGGTCACTTTGAATTTCTTATTATGTCATGTGGGCTAATGAATGCACTAGTAGTTTTTATTGATCTGATGAGTAGGTTATTCAAGCCATTCTTGGATGTGTTTGTGATAGTGTTTATAGATGATATTTTGATAAATTCAAGATCAGAAGAGGACCACACAAATCACTTATGACAGTTGTTACAAGTTCTTCGTGATTGACAGTTTTATGCCAAATTTTCTAAATGTGAATTTTGGCTAAAATTTGTGGCATTCTTGGGTCATATTGTGTCTGATGAGGGAATAAGGGTTGATTCACAAAAGATAGAGGTTGAGAAAGATTGGCCAAGGCCTACGACACCTACCGAAGTTCGAAGCTTTCTAGGGTTGGCAGGTTATTATAGGATGTTTGTTAAAGTTCTTTCTTCTATTTCTACACCTCTAACAAAGTTGATACATAAGGCGACCAAGTTCCAATGGAATGATGCATGTGAAAGGAGCTTCCAGGAGTTGAAAAATAAGCTAACTTCTGCACCTGTGCTAGTACTTCCAGAAGACACCGAGGGGTATGCAGTGTATTGCGATGCTTCAGGAGTTGGCTTAGGGTGTGTACTGACACAAGATCTTGGGGTAATTACTTATGCATCTAGACAACTACGACCACATGAGAAAAACTACCCAACTCATTATCTTGAGCTAGCAGAGGTTGTATTTGCTCTGAAAATATGGCGCCACTATTTTTTTGGGGTTCACGTTGACATATATACTTATCATAAAAGCCTACAATACATCTTTAAGTAGAAAGACCTAAATTTAAGACAGCAGAGGTGGCTAGAGCTAATAAAGGATTACGACATTGATATACTATACCATCCGGGGAAGGCAAATATGGTAGCTGATGCTCTGAGTCATAAGGCAATCATGAATACTGGTGATCAAGTTGTAATAAGTGAAGGAGTGGCTGAGGATCTATGTCAGCTAGCCAGTTTGGGATTTCTCCTTCTTGAAACTCCAAATGAAGGGGTTATTGTACATAATGCAGCAGCATCTTCATTAATAATGGAAGTGAAAGAAAAAAGTTCGAGGTCTTATTCTACGACAACTTAAGGAAAAGGTGAGTCAGGGTCCGATAAAGGGCTTTGACCTTACACAAAATGGAGTACTTTACTACCAAAATAGATTATGTGTGCCTGATATTGATGGATTAAGAAAGAGGATAATGAAGAAGCCCATCGTTCCCGATATTCCATCCATCCAGGATAAACTAAGATGTACCATGACCTGAGGGGAATATTTTGGTGGGGAGGCATGAAAAAGGACCTTGCAGAATTCGTGGCTTAGTGTCCAAATTGCCAACAAGTGAAAGTAGAACACCAAAAGCCAGGAGGTTATATGCAGTGCATAGAGCTTCCAACATGGAAATGAGATATGATAAATACTGATTTTGTTACCGGGTTGCCTCGCTCATTTCAGAAGTTTGGCTCCATATGGGTAATAATTGACAGACTCACAAAGTCAGCACACTTCTTGCCAGTCAGGAGTGATTACACAGCTGAAGAGTTTGCCAAGCTATACCTCAAAGAGATAGTCAGGCTACATGGAGTCCCAATCTCCATTATCTCTGATAGAGGAGCTTAATTCACTGCAAAGTTTTGGAAGTCCTTCCAAAGATGTTTAGGGACACAAGTGAATTTGAGTACAGCTTTCCACCCTCAAACAAATGGTCAAGCAGAATGAACCATTCAGACACTTGAAGATATGTTGCGAGCTTGTTCATTGGACTTTAAAGGTAGTTGGGTGGACCAATTGTCACTTATTGAATTTGCCTATAATAATAGCTACCATGCGAGTATCAAGATGGCACCTTATGAAGCTTTTTATGGGAGGAAATGTAGGTCGCTAATTGGATGGTTCGAAGTGGGTGAAACCACCTTGCTTGGGCCAAATCTAGTACAACAATCCACGGAAAAATTTAAGGTAATACAGCAGCGGCTAGAGACAGCCCAAAGACATCATAAATCATATGCGGATGCTAGAAGGAAAGGACTAGAATTCTCAGTAGGGGATTGGGTATTTTTAAAGGTGTCTCCAATGAAAGGGGTTATGAGATATGGTAAGAAAGGAAAACTGAGCCACGTTACATAGGGCTATATTAGATTATTATGAGGTTTGGGCAGGTCGCATAAGAACTAGAGCTACCCCAAGAGCTTTCAATGGTTCATCCAGTTTTTCTTGTCTCAATACTTCGAAAATGCATAGGTGACCCATCCCGTGTCACTCCTATTAAAGACGTGCAGGTTAGAGAAGATCTCACATATGAAGAGGTACCTATTGCTATTCTAGATCGTCAAGTTAAGAAGCTAAGGAATAAAGAAATAGCTTTAGTAAAAGTACTTTGGAGAAACTAACAAGCAAAAGAAATAACATGGGAGGCCGAGGACGCGATGAAATAAAAATACGCTTACTTATTTGAAGATAAAGAGGAAGTCCAACATGTAGAATTGGGACACTAATAGGTACGTGTGATTGAATACTTAGTGTGTTGTTAATGTTTGTGTAAGTAAAGGTCTAAACTTGGTTAAGCTATCCAATTGTGCTAACATTCGAGGACGAATGTTCCAAAAGGGGGGAGGATGTAACACCCCATATCTTATAATACTACTGCTATGCAAATGAAACATGATATGGCTTTTCAAATTAGCGCCAATTTCTAAAAGTGCTTGAATATCATATTATAGGGCGATGTGCGTCTAACGTTTAAGAGGGTCGAGTGTATACATGTTTCGTGTCAAATTAAGAGGATCATAGACCTAAACAAAATGAGAGAATTGAGGTGCTTGTAGGACTTAAGAAGCTAGAAAGTGAGTCACCTACTTGCTTAGCTTAAATTTGCTAGCTAAACGGAGACGAGGCCTGATGTCAAATTTGTCCATGTTCAATTATGAATAAAGTCCGTGTTAAGGGGGTAACTTTAGCCCGTGTTTTAGCATCATAAATGGACATTATTTTCAGCCCATGATGAATAATAAAAGGGCCCAAGTACACCACAACCCACTTGGCTAATTGGGCCCAAACTAAGTGAAGAGGAATTTCGAAAATGGGCAGCCAAAGCCCATCAACTTTGAGACCCATTTAGGCCTAAGTGTTAGGCCAAGCTGCTGTCTCACCAGCTTAATAATATTTGGTATTATGTGGTCAAAAGGTGAAAAGAAATTCAGCCGAGAGACTCTTTAAAAAGGGCTCAAAACAACTCCTCAATTCATTTTCACTTGAGTCAATGTTTCAGCTTCCTAAAGACTTTTGTTTTCTCTTTGTTTCACCTCACAAGGCAGCATTCACAACCCTCTAGGTTTCTTGAAGGAAACCTGAACCTTGGAGGCTAATGTAAGTGGAAATATCCATGTATTTGTTATACTTATCCCATGACAAACAAGAAGTACATGCTAGTTATGTTTGTGCTGAAATTTTGAACAGTATGTGTCCTAAGGATTGTTGTGAACTTTTCTTGTTGTTCAAGAGAATTTTCTCTTCTTGCTTGGCTGAATTATGAAGTATGACTTATGTGTTTAACAAGGTTTAGTTTTTTAGTGATGTAACTTAGCTACTGCACCACTTTTACAATCCGCGAAAGTGATTTCTTGTGTGATATCGTAATTACGCTCGTAATTGGAACTTGTGGGCTGATTGTTTGAGAACTATGATCTCATGTCCTCTACCTAGTTTGAGGATTGTTTTTGAAGTATTTTAGGGCTGTTTATATGTGTTAAAGTTGTGGTAACATTTTGGTTGAAGTTTGGTAATGTTTTGGAATCGTCAACATTGAAATTGGGCAAAGGGACCTAACGTTATGCCGCCTATTTGTATGTTGCATAGAATTATTATGTGTTGTGCTTTGTGGCTGTTGTAAGACTATTATGGCACTAAAACTGGATGCACATGATATGTTTATGAGAATATGTATTAGAAATTATGATTAGGGCGGAAAGGTTGAAATAATATGCTCGTGTTTATAAATACCCGCTTGCTGCCCGTATGTTTTTTTATGAGTCTGGGCTGCCAAGATATATCTATTGGCTGCTAATGCTAGTGTTATCACCTACCATGTTGTAGATAAATATTTGGAGGAAGGGAAGGTTATCTCGAGGTAATAGCAAAGTCGTACAACGAGCTATGTTAGGCTACTTGAGTTCATATTATTTGGCATCAAACATAGATCCCTCCTTGGTACATAAAGGCACTTACTAACTCCGACACGAATACGTACTGTGCCTCCATTCCTTCACATTTTCATATGCTTCCATACATAGTTACCTTCAAATCTACATACATACTTGGATAATAATTTACGTGGGTTCTTGTTGCTAAATAAATTTCACGAGTTGTTTCATCTCATACGCATTTCATTATTTGTGTAACCTACTCTTTTCATTTTCATATTGTATTGTATGCTTATCTACATGTCACATGCTACATATACAGCCCTACAGCTCCAATATTGTTACAACCAAAAGAATCATCTCAAAAGTAATTGCAAAGTAAAGTATATTGCTTATTGATGGGTGGTAACCCGAGGGGTAGAAGAATCACCTAGCTAAGGTCGATCTTATCACAGGGCGTAGCCCAAGGGCTTAAAGGAAAATCCTAGCCAAGGCCGATCTCGATATAGATTTACCACTGATCAACTGGTCATTTGTATTACATGTTGTGCATAGATTATACAGTAAACATAAAGTAATAAAAAGAACATAAAGTACATGATCCCACAGTACAACTAAAATGGTCTCTTATCCTATAGCACTACATAGTTTCATTTGAGTTGTTACTTCACATACAGTTTTTTCTACCTTACATATTCAGTACATTATCTCGTACGGATGTCCCTTACAGGGGACCTGCATTTCATGTTGCAGGTATAGGTGCTAGTAGATCTCCCCAGTAGGAGTATATGATATCCAACTGTTGTTACCAAGCTCCAGGTTTCTTCAGAGTTTTATGTGTCTAGAGCTTATATTTTTGTATTGTATAGTTAGTCGAGGCGGGACATGTCCCAACTTTTATCAGATACTTTTCCTTATCTAGAGACTTTGTAAATATGTATATTAAAGTGTGGTCATGTCTCGTACTTTAAGCACTGTGGCCCCAATGGCCTAGCCACATTCATTTTGTTTTGGCTTGTTATCACTGTTTATTTTCTTAAAGGCATGTCAAATGTAGAAATTCCTTATAATTTGGTGTCAGGGAATGGTATTAAGGTCGATCCAAAGAAAATTGATGTTATTAGAAATTGGTCTAAACCATTGACCATGTCAGATATTAGCAGCTTCTTGGGCCTAGCGGGTTATAATAGAAGGTTTGTGAATGGGTTCTTCTCCATTGCTTCCCCTATGAAAAAATTGACTCAAAAGAACATTAATTTTGTGTGGACCAATGAGTATGAGAGGAGTTTCCAAACATTGAAAAACAAGTTTGTGTCTGCTCCTATATTGTCACTACCAGATAGTCTTGAGGAATTTATGGTGTATTGTAATGCTTCTCGGGTTGGTTTGGTTTGTCTGTTGATGCAAAATGGTAAGGTCGTAACTTATACCTCTAGGCAACTCAAGGTACATGAAAGGAACTACCCTACCCATGATCTAGAGTGAGTTGCAGTTGTGTTTGCATCAAAGATTAGGCGTCACTACTTGTATAAGGTGCATTTGGATGTGTTAACCGGTCATAAGAGCCTCCAATATGTCTTAACTCAAAAATATCTCAACTTAAGGCAAAGGATATGGTTAGAACTTCTTAAAAACTATGATATGAGTGTGCACTATCATCCGGGTAAGGCAAATTTTAGGATAGATGCTTTGAGTAGGGTATCTATGGGTAGTCTAGCTCATATTGATGGTGGTGATAAGGTAATGGCTAGGGGGTGCACCAATTGGCTATATTGGGGTTAGGTTGGAAGAGGTTGGTGATGATGGTGTTGTTGTCGCTGATGGGTCTAAATCTTCATTGGTTAATGAAGTGATAGCAAAAAAAGACGTTGACTCCTTCTTGCTTGAATTGAAGGTTGGTGAAAGAGGGCAAAGTAGAGGTTTTCTCCCAAGGGGGAGATGGTGCCCTTTGGTACCAAGGTAGTTTGTGTGTGCCTTGTGTTGCTGGTATGAGGGAGAAAATCCTTCATAAGGCCCATAATTCTTCTTATTCTATTTCCCCTGATTCCACCAAAAAAGTATAGAGGTTTAAGGGATGTGTTTTAGTGGGGAGTCATGAAGAGGGACATTGCCAAATTCATCTCCGGTTGCCATAGCTGGCAACAAGTCAAAGCCGGACATCAAAGGCTGGGTGACCTATCCCAAGACATAAAGTTTCTTACATGGAAGTGGGAGGTGATTGATATGGATTTTGTGGTTGGGTTACTCAAGACTAGAAAAGGTTTTGATTCCATTTGGGTTGTAGTTGATAGGATGAAGAAATCGGCTCATTTTCTACCGCTTAAGACCACATATGGTGCTAAAGATTATGCATCGTTATATATTCTGAAATGAACCCAAAAAGTTCCCAAAAATGAGCCTCGAAAATGCCCAGAATCTTTCTTTCCATATATCTTAAAATTCGTATGTGATATCAAAAAGCCGACATTATATTCTTGTTCATGGGATCAAATTTTGGGGAAAAAAGATCTAACCTCGATTTTAGAACGATCGTATCAAAACTTCAAATTCCAAAAAATTCAATTTCCAAAATCGATTTGTGTTGGTCCCGTGACGCACAACCAGCGCGGGCCTGTGTAGAAATGTCTTCTGCGTTGGGTCCATATCTCAGACCAGACGCAGACCTATGTTATTTTATTGTCAGTTGTTCCAGTTTTGTCCAAGGCTTTTGGGCCTTTGGCCTAACCTTCCCACTCGAGAAAATACCTATACTTAACCTTATTTCACCTCCATATCATCCTTAACATTCCTCAATATCCTCTTAAACACTCAGACTCATATTTCACCCTAAATTCAAGCCCAAAAAACTCAAGACCAATTTTAAGGATTTCTTCAAGGATTTCATTCCAGCTTCAAGTCTCCATCTCCAATCTCTTTCAACAGTTCTCCAAAGCTAAGCTATGTGGGTTTCTTTTATGGGTTCCTTTCACCCATGATACCAAAGCCTCCTTTTGCATAAATTTCATTATTGAAAGTTGATTTACAAATGGGTCTTGCATATTATGAAATTCAATGCACACTATGATAAAGTTTATGTGAAATTGTGACTGTTTTGTTATGTTTTGAGCTATAAATCTTGGATCTATTGTAAGATTTGAAGAGGGGTTTTGATGTATATTTCTTAAGTGTGTTGCAAGGTGTGAATTAATGGTTTTACATGAGATTTACTAGAATTATTTCACTCTCGAATTGCATGGTTTTATATTAGAATTACACACCCTATAAGTGTTTGATAAAATGTACTGCTAGGTTTTCTTGAGGAATTGAACATCCAATGCATGTCTTATGAGTTGAATGATGTTATGATAATTATATAATGATAAAATGATATGTGTATGCGATAAATAAATGATGTTGAAAAGGCATTTATATATGTATGTGTTTAATCATGTAAAGCACCTATGGTATTGCAAGTGAATTATTGAGCTCTCTTGTTGTTTTGTTCTTGGGAATTGCTGATGAGTTATAGGGTTCTTATGCTAAGGTCTATGGCCTTATGTATTGTGAAGACTACTAGAAAGGGTTATGCATTATGCTATGTGTTTTACCATCTCTTACAAGGCTAATTCCTAAATGTAGGGGTTATGGACTATGTTACCCTCATGTACAAAGTTATGCTATTCACTTACTCATGTCTACATGTAGGGGTTATGAATTATGTGATACTCCTTATCCTCGTTTATGATTTGGGGTTATGCTATGTACTCATTTGAGGTTATGCCATGCACTCATTTTCATATGTAGGGGTTATGAACTATGTTGTACTCCTTGTCTCGTGTATGATTTGAGGTTGTGAAATACATTCATATGAAGTGGTTATGAACTATGTGGAATGCCTTACCATCATATGCACATATGTAGGAGTTATGACTTATGCTACCTTTTACCCTTATGTGCTATTCACTATCTCATGTACCACCTATTACCTACTAGAAGGAGTTTTGACTCATGCTTAATCCCTCACCCTCTAGTATATGGTATTTGAATGATCTAATCATGTTATGTTATCGGGTTAAACAAGCTATGTAAGAATGATTATTTTCAAGCATGGTTTACTACAAGCATTGTTCATGCATGCCATGTTGCTAGTAATCTCTTGTTGTGATTATGCCTTTTGAATATATTGCCTATCTTTTGTTGCATTGCACCCAACATACTTAGTAAATTCAAATGTACTAATGCATACTCTATGCCTACATGATATCACCATGTAGGAACCAAAGCACTTCTTGAGCATCTCCAGCCATGTGGCTAGTACGATTTCACTCAAGCTTGTTGGTGAGTCCTCCATTCCGAGGACATTGGTTTATGTTTCTTATGCTATATATTGATACTTTCTTCTTTACTGCTATTTTGACTATGAGAGTGAACCCGGTTACTTTGTCTTGGCCCCCGCTAAGTATCTATATTTAGAGGTGTTGTTGGGCAAGTTTTGCATTATGCTTGAGCTTGACTCATCTATGGTATTTGAGTATTACTCTCTTTCTCTATCTCTCCCCTAGTCCCACTTCCCATTGTTTAAGCTTATCGCTCATTGTTATTTTGATTGCTTCCACGACCAAGGATGTGTAATGATATACTATGAGGCTTATTTGGGGTTCCTTCAGGATCACCATTCGCCGGTCATGTATAGGCCCTATTCTTGGGTCGTGACACATTCATGACTTTGTAAGGTTGCATGGGGTTCCATTATACGTCATATCAGATCGTGGGGCACAATTTGGTGCAAGATTTAAGCTTTCTACAACCACACTCAAATGAATGGCCAAGTCGAGAGGACCATCCAAACCCTTGAGGATATGCTTAGAGCATGTGTGTTGGAGATTAAAGGTAGTTGGGAGTATCATCATCCGTTGCTTGAGTTTGCCTACAACAATAGATATCATTCTAGCATCGGTATGGCTCCATTTGAGGCTTTTTATGGTAGGCATTATAGATCAGCGGTTTGTTGTTTAAGGTTGGTGAGATAGCTTCGTTGGGATCAGATCTACTTATGGAGGCTCTTGAGAAGGTTAGGAATATTATAGAAAGGTTAAAGACGGCCCAAAGTCGTCAAAAATCCTATGCTGACATGAGAAGAAGAGACCTTGAATTCCAAGTTGGTGACTGGGTTTACCTAAAGGTTTTGACCATTAAGGGTGTAGTCCATTTTGGCAAGAAGGCAAGTTTATACCAAGATATGTTGGTCCTTACATGGTGATAAAGAGGGTTGGAAAAGTAGCTTATCAGTTGAAGTTGCCTAGTGAAATGAATTTGGTTCATTCGGTGTTCCCTGTCTCTATGTTGAGGAAATGTGTTGGTGATCATAATGCTATTGTGCCTCTTGATGTTGTGTGTGCTGTTAAGGATAACTTGACTTATGAGGAGACTCCGGTTCAGATTTTGGATAGGAAAGTGAAGAGATTGAGGAATAGGGAGGTGGCATCTGTTAAGGTCCTTTGGAGGATCCAACAAGTCAGAAGTACTACTTGGGAAGCCGAAGCGGACATCCAAAAGTGGTATCCTTGTCTTTTCCACTCCACTAAAGCCTAAGCTACTAATTCTAATCCCTTATGTGATTTCAAATCCTATGATATCCTTGTCTTTTCCACTCCACTAAAGCCTGAGCTACTAATTCTAATCCACTATGTTATTTTAAGTCTTATATTTTAGCCCCTATGTCATTCATTTGCATTAATGTTTAAGTTTGAAAATTTTTGATGATTTTACACTTATGTTGAGATTTTGAAAATGGTGTTTTAAATGAAATGTTGCATTCTTGTTGGGGTTGATTTGCTTATGATCACTATTTTCTTGTACGTCTCTTTTACATTTGGGGACGACTGTGGGGGAGATATTGAAACGACCCAAAAAAGTGCTCGAAATTGTGCCTCGGAAGTGCCCAGAATCGTAATTTTCATATATCTAAAAATTTGTGCACGATATCAAAAATCTGACTTCATATTCCTGTTCAGGGGGTCAAAATTCGGGGTAAAAGGGTCTAACCCCGATTTAAGAGTAACCATAGAAAAAATTTGAAAATCGCAAAAATGTAATTTCCAGAGACAATCTGCGCCGCTGGCGCGACTCGCCAAGGCCGCACTCCTATGTACTTTTTGGTCCAGTTTTTCTATCTCGGTCAAAGACTTTTTGGTCTTGGGCCTAAGTGTTCCCAAATGTGTTTTTACCTATACTTAGTCGTATTTCACCCTCATATCATCCTAAACATACCCCAATACTCACTCAAACACTTGGCCTTATTTTTCACTCCTAAATTCAAGTCTCAAAACCTCTTCCTGATTTAAGGATTTCCTTCAAGCTTCAAGCCTCCATGTTATATCTTCATCAAGAGCTTCCTCAAAGCTAAGATATGTAGGCTTTAGACATAGAGTTCTTCCACCCATGGTGCCCTAATCTTCTTTTTACTCAATTTGAATGATTTAAAGTTGATTTTACAAATGGGTTTACTAGTATGAACATGTCTATAAACTATGTCAAAGCCATGTAAAGCTGTTTTGCTATGTTTTGAGCTATAAATCTTAGATCTAATGTAAAATTTTATGAGGGGTTTTGATGTATATTGCTTGAGGGTGTTACAAGGTGTTGATTGATGGTTTTACAATGGATTTTCTTTCATGATTTCATCTCTATATTTCATGGTTTTATACTAGCATTAGACACCCTCTAAGTGTTTGATAAAATGTTCGGATGTGGTTTCTTGAGGAATTGAAGGTCCAAACATGAGATATGATATGAATGATGTAATGATGATGAAATGCAGTTATGTATGTGATGAATTCTATATAACGTGTTGCATTGCACCATGCCTAATCGAGGGGGACCAAGAGCCCGGGTAACCTAGATGGGGGTTCATACTCATCAACCTAGTGAGGGGTTTGTACTTCACCGCCAGGGTGATGGGGTGGCATCATCATCAACCTAGACGGGAGTTTGTACTCATCAACCTAGTGAACGGTTTTTTCCTAACTACCTAAGTGATGGGGTGGCATCATCACCAACCTACCAAGGGATTTGCACTTTGGAAAGCTAGCGTGGTCTCTTCTACACATATGATATCCTGTATGTGTATGAGTTAGTTAAGCATGTTTCAGTTATGCATTTATCATACATGCCATGTTGTTATATTATGTCTATTGCCTATTGTCATGCATTTTTATTATGATGCCTATATTTTGTTGCATTGCATCCTATATACTTAGTACATTCAAACGTACTAATGCATAATCTTGCCTATATGATATCACCATGTAGGAACTGAAGCCCAAGTTGATCATCATCATCCTCCTTCACATGGCTAGTTCGGTACTACTCAAGGTAGTTGGTGAGTCCTCCACTTCAGGGACCTTAGTCTATGTTGCTCTTATTATGTATTGAGACACTCTTCTTTATGTTCTATTTTGTCTATGAGGGTGAGCTCGGTGGCTTTGTCTTGACCCTCACTCTTATCTATATATTAGAGGTGTTTGTTGGCCATATTATGTATCTATGATATGAGTTTGACGCTTGTCTCTTTATTATGATGTTATGCAACTTTTTTCCCTTAGCCCTTTGCCCCTATTTTTACTCTTAATGTCTTTTATATACTTCCATGACAGGTGATGTATAATGGTAAGTTAGGAGGCTTGTTTGGGGTTCCTTAAGGTTCCCCATTTGCCTTTTCACATCTAGGCCCTAGGCTTGGGTCGTGACATTACGATGGGGGCTCGACTCAAAGGATCCTTATATAAAGTCTTTAGTCTTTAAACTATGTGCCACCATAAAATTATTTATTACCCTTGCTATACCAGTTGATCTATCTGGTGCGCATTATCATGTTTATCATGTTTGGTTAACCTTGGCTCGTATACCACACTTCATCGGGGGGTTTCATGCCTAGTCACCCGAACCGAAGTGATGTCAGGCTTCGGACACCAAGTTGTAGCTGCTTGGTCTATGTCGGTTGAGGTTTCTTCCCACATATGTATGATATATTTTACAATTTGAATGATTTACTAGCATGTTTTATTACAAGCATTGATCATGCATACCATATTTAGATTATATATCCATTGATTATGATTATTCATTTTCAATATTTTGGCTTATGTGTTTGTTGCACTGAATCCCACATACTTAGTACATCTAAATGTACTAACACATACTTTATGCCTAAATGATATTACTATGTAATGACCGGAGCTCCTGTTGATCACTCTCCTCCACATGGCTAGTTCGGTACTTCCAGGAAAGCATTGGTGAGTCCGCAACTATGAGGACAATATCTAAGTTACTCTTGCTATGTTAAGACTTCTTTATGTTGAACACTTGTTATCATGATGGTGCGCCCTAGAAGTGTCTTGGCCCCCGCTCCATTCTAAGTTAGAGGTGTTGTTGGATACTATGATTTGTGTATGCTATGAGCTCGACTCTTTTATGATTTTATGAATATCAAAGACTTCCCTTAGTCCTGTTTCCCTTTTTAATTATATCACTTGTTGATGCTTATTTTGCTTCTGCGACCAAGGATGTATGAATAATATACTAAGAGGATTATTTGGGTTCCTCAATCACCGTGTCACATCTAGACCCTAAGCTTTGGTCGTGACACTATTCATCCTTCTCTTCATTGTTAAATGGTTGTTCGAAGATTGCTACTGGTGAGTCCTCCACTCCAGGGACAACATCTGTCGACTTTCATGCTTTTTTTTAGACTGCTATATTTTGGAATACTGTTTTTGAGGGTGAGCCCAACGGATGTCTTGGCCCCGGCTCTATTCATAGTTAGAGGTGTTGTTAGATACATGGGTTGTAACGAGCTTGGCTCTTATTATATCTATGTATTGTGGGAGTTTGCATCTCCCTAAATGCCCCCCGTAGCGTGAGCCATACTTACTCACCCCTTAGAATTATTTGCTATGTGATTCATGCTTATCTTCTTCCCTATCACATCCATATAGCATGAGTCCAAAGCCCAGCTTCCCTTAGAAATTATGTGCTATGTGCTTATTTATGTTTTAATTTATTGATTCCATGAAAACAAGGATGTACTATGCATACTTTAGAGGCTTGTTTGGGTCCCATTCGCTGTGTCACATCTAAATCCTAGGATTGGATCGTAACAAACGATCTAGAGGGTCCTTACAATGTTTAATCAATATTTTTAGTATAAATTTTAAAAGTATTTTTCTTATCATGTGTAAGATTATGTCCATTACAATTTATAAAAGTATTTTTCTTGTCATATTGTTATGACATATCTTTCTTATCATGCTTTAAGGATGTCTTTAGTATAGTTTTTAAATGTGATTTTTTTGGTCATATGTCCAATATTTTCATTACATTTTGTAAATTAGAAAAAAACTTATTATGTTGCAAGAATACCTTCAATACATTATTTGCAATATTATTCTTCATACATCATAAGTATAATACTTCAATATATCATTTAAATGTATTTGTCTTATCAAGCAGCAAGGGTATAAGTATTCTTCTTATAATAGTACATTTTATAAAAATATTGTTTTATCATGTTGCAAGTAATCATTTTATATGACTATAACAAATTTCACAAAGAATCTTTTAAATATGCTGCGAGAGTATTTTTAGCATTTCTTAAAAATATATTTATTATCATATTATAAATCTACTTTCATTACATTTATAAAAGTGCTTTTCTTATCATCTTATAAGAATACTTCTAGAATAGTTTTGAAAGTGTTTTTCTTATCATGTTCATGTTTAAACAGTATTTTTAGAATAAATTTTAAAAATATTTTTCTTATCATGTGTAGGGATAAATACATTACAATTTGTAAAAGTATTTTTTTTATCATATTGTTATAGGATATTTTTCTTATCATGTTTCAAGGATACCTTTAGTATAGTTTATAAAAGTGATTTTTTTGTCATATGTTAAATATTTTCATTACATTTATTTTTAAAAAATTTCATATGATGTTGCTAGAATACTTTCAATACATTATTTAAAATATTATTCTTAATGTATAGTAAGTATAATGCTTCAATATATCATTTAAATGTATTTGTCTTATCAAGCAGGAAAGGTGTAAGTATTCTTCTTATAATATTGCATTGTATAAAAGTATTTTTTTATCATGTTGCAAGTGAACTTTTAGTCTAATTTTTAAATATGCTTTTCTTACAATTTTGTAAGGTGCATTCAATAAATTTTATAGAAAGTTACTTGTCATCTTATAAAGATACTTTCGTTATATTGCATAGTGATATTTTTCTATTCATGTTGCAAAGGCAATATAGCATATAGTTTTCAAAAATATATCTATTACCATATTATAAAGATACATTCATCACATTTTAGATGAGTGTTTTTCTTATCATTTTGCAAGAATAAATTTAGTTCATGTTGTAAGGGTACTTTCTATATGGTTTTTAATAGTTTTTTTTGTCGTGTGTATAATATTTTCATTACATTTCGTAAAAGTGTTTCTTATTATGTTGCTAGATTTTTTTTATTACAATTGTAAAAAGGTTTATCTTTTCATCTTGCAAAGATACTTATAGTAATGTTATTTTTCTTATCATGTTGCAATGATGTTCTTAGTATCAATTTTAAAAATGTTCTTATCATTTTGCAAGAATACTTTATAAAAGTTACTTTAAAAAAATTCTTAACACTGTTACAATTTGTAAGAATGAGTTTCGTATCATATTGTTATGTTATTCTTTATCAAATTTTGAAATTATTATTGTTATTATTCAATGATTCTTTAGTATGGATTTACAAAGTGATTTTCTTATCATGTGTAAAAATACTTCAATTATATTTTGTAAAAGTATTTTTGTTATGATGATGTAATAAGGATACTTTCAATGTTTCATTTCAACGTATTTCTTATCATATTGCAAGAGTGCTTTTTTTTTTATGTCCTCTTTAAATTTAAAATAAAAATAAAATAAAAACTCTTTTCTCGGCAAAAAGACTTCACTTTGTATGATATCCATTTTTCTTGATAAGAGTAACTTTTCAAGCATATTCTACTTCCTTTCTTGCTTACCCTTGAAATTCATTTGGCCATTAAAGTTCTTGTTATAGATTTGTTTCCAGCAAAATGGCCACCAAATTTTGGGGAGTAAGCTTTTGATTTTTTATTACTATTAAATGTTGGTCTAACGTTTTGCCTAGCAAAAAGCACTGCTAGGCCTTTATTACCACCTGACTTTATGTCCAGTGTTGCTTGTTTTGCTTTTTTGCCTTTTTGCCAGAACTTGGAGCTACTTTAGGAGATAGAGCTGCTGCTGCTTATTCGTCCTCCTCCTCCTCCTCCTCCTCCTCTTTCTCCTCCTCCTCTTCTTATTCTTCCTCTTCCTCGTCTTCCTCTTCTTCTTCTTCCTCGTCCTCCTCTTCCTCTTCCTCGTCTTCCTCGTCTTCCTCTTCCTCTTCTTCCTCTTTCTCTTCCTCTTCCTCTTCCTCTTATTCTTCTTCCTCTTCTTCTTCTTCTTCCTCTTTTTCCTCAGATTGATCATCCTCAAAATCATCAGAAAGATCTATTCCTTCTGCACCATTCATTTTAAAGGTGCATCATCAGAGCTATCTTCATTGTCATTATCAGAATCATCTTTAGAAGCATCATCATCTTCTTCCTCATCATACTAGACCTCTTTTTTGGTTTAACTACCTTAACATTTTTAGCATTCCTGTTAGGTGCAGATTTTAGTGCATCAGGGTTTACATCCTCTTTCATATCAGCCTCATGTTTCCAATTTGGTGCCTCCAAAACATTCTACTCATCTGAAAAAATGTCATCTCCAGAGTTAGTTTTATCAGTGCTCGACTCATTAGCAGTGTATCCAATGAAGTACACACTCCCAATTTTACAACCATGTGAAAGTACAAACTCCTTTTCAAAAGACTAAGTCAAACATCAACTAAAGTCTATCCTCAGTCGATAGAGTTTGACATAACTGTTTTCTCCAAGGTGTAGTGGAACATGTTTTGCTCTTTTGACATCCTTCACTTCACCTATGGTAGCCCGGGAAATATGAATGAGATTGAAAAGGTCAAGCTTGAGCTTTAGAGATTCTCCTGCTTTTACTTAAATATCCCAAAACTCCATTGATAACTATCACATGAAATCTCAGTAATTGGGGGGCGAAGGAAACGAGCCAAAGGACTGCCATGAAAAGAGCAAAGATGAGAGAGATAGCAAGAGTACTTTCAATACATTATATAAATGTACTTTTATCATGTGGAAAGAATAGTTTCGACATATCTATAAAAGCATTCTTCTTATAATGTTACATTCTGTAAAAGTATTTTCTTATCATGTTGCAAGTGAACTTTAAGTTTAATTTATCAATGTGTTTCTCTTATCAATTTATAAGGGTGCTTTCAATACCTTATAAAAAACTTTCTTATCATCTTATAATGATTTTTTTCATTTTATTGCACATAAATATTTTTTGTGTTTCAAAAGTACTTATAACATTTTTTCTTTCAAAATTGTACTTCTTATCATATTATAAAGATACTTTCATCTCATTTTAGATGACTTCTTTTCTTATCATCTTGCAAGAATAACTTTTGTTCATGCTATAAGGGTACTTTTTGTATAGTTTTTAGTAATTTTTTTAATCATGTGTATAATGCTATCATTACATTTGTAAAAGTGTTTCTTATTATGTTGCTAGATTATTTGTATTACAATTGTAAAAGTATTTATCTTGTCATCTTACAAAGATACTTACAGTAAAGTTTTTAAAATTATTTTTCTTAACATATTGTAAAGCTATTTTAGTATCATTTTGCAAGAGTACTTTATCAACTTTTTTTTTAAAAAAAAGCCTTATCATCTTAAAATGATACTAAGAACAAATTTTATTAAATAATCATTGTTATCATTGTGACAACTCATAACTCTACTCTTGCATGAAGCTATATTTCAAGCCTCATTCATATATGTGGGAAGTGGATTAGGGTCATAAGAGACCTCTATTACTTAGCCGAGATCAAAACCTTGCTATAAATTGAATTTCTAGTATTAGATTATACAAGAGTTAACTTTAAATGATCATAACTTTTAGCACAAAAAGTATTAGATGACCCATGACTTACCAAATCAAAAGGTCTTAGAATTTTTTTTCTAACGCAACCAATTTGGTGTGGAGTTTGGAGTCAAAAGTTATGACTGTCTTACAAAAGACTACCAGAGCAGAGTAGTACCTATGAAACCTATTACGGATCGTGGATTAAAGTATGGCCCATCTACTAAATCGGGGAAAAAGTTCTTGAAAATCTATTTTTTGATCCCAGACTTTACGGACCAATCTACAGATCGTAGAAACTTTTATGGGCATAGACTAGGCTCGTGGAATTGATCCAGAGACCCCGAATTTGTCCAAAAGTTTACAGAAGGGTCTCTATGGGCGGTGGAAGTTTCTATGGGCTGTAGATGGGCTTGTGGATGACTTTTGGAAGCTTTTTAATAAAGTGTATTTTTTCCATGCACCTAGAGGGTATCCTAGATGTGGCTAGCACTCAAAGACTACTGCTAGTCCCCCAGCGAACCACTTGGCCTCATGACAGTCATTCAATCGTTTAAATAAGCGAAAGACATTAGAATAAAGAGACATAATGATGGGCAACACAATTTTCTTCTAACTCAATAAATAAGGGCCTTAGGCCAACAAAGTCAAACTCAACATCTGCGGAAAAATAGTAGATTTAAAGAAAACTTAATTCAAGGAAAGAAGGACCTCAATATCAAGTCATCATCTTCTGGTCTATGAAGCTTCTACCTCAACGGTCCAGAGTGGTACCAATGATAGTCCATGGCTACCTAAACTCACAATGAAACTAACTCAAAGCATAAAAAATATAGAATGGTATCCTCCGAATGCAGGGGACGAATCACCAGTAAGTTGTAGGAAGAATAAACCTTCAACGGAGCACCTGTTGAGGATATCGAGTACCTATCTTGTATCATAAAAGATGCAGGCTCAAATGGACATCAATGCCTGGAATGTATGAGTATGTAAAATAGCTGGAAAGAAAAGGGTATCATAAAAGATACTTAACTCAAACATCAACTAATCTCAGTCATCGACTCAACTTAAGAGACTTAATTCGAAAAGTAAGGAACTCAATAATCACATTAGGATACCACCATGACCTATCTTGGTGTTTCAATAACTGAAAAACATCACCTATGAGTCAGTGATGACACAACAAAATGATGAAGTTGCCATTTCTATCCAGTACCTTGTTAGGGTAAAGGACATCACATCGGTTGATCCACAATATATAACATCAAGTCCTCTTTTGTAACAAAAGAAACATTCGACTTTATGGTAAAACTCCTACGCTGGCCACGTAATTATTGATTTTGAGTTATTATCTACTCTTACTCAATTTGGTGCTTAATACTCCTCCCAGGCTCAGCATGCTCATAAGACATCAATCATTTGTATTACTTATCTAAGTTGTCTCATTGGACATTGTTAACTCAATTCAATACATCAACATCAACTCTTGGGTTAGGATCATTACCTTAGGATTACTTTCATGATCTTTAAGACTCTAGGAACATCAAGTTTTATCAACATCATCATCAATTCTCTCATATTAGGACCACAATCACAATTACATGCACATTCATATCGCCAAGGCTCTAGACTATCTTTTAAGTTCATTCTTGAAAGTTTTAGTAAAAGATACATAGGTTTTATGTTCAATATAGGAATGTAAAATTATTTGTCAGTTCAAGAAACAAGTTTAAAGGAATTCATAAACTAAATTGTGCAAGCAAAATAGGCTAAACATTGTAGAAGTTTTCAAAAGATATGCAATTCATGTGAAAATATTATCATAACTCATTCTATCTAAATCATAGGGCTCATGGGAGAATAATCTAATGCTTTAAGTCAACCTTACATACCTGGGATGAAGGACGACACTAATATTTGCAAGGAATTGACCTCAACCTCTAGAACCCTAGCTTTTCTTCTCTTAAGAACTCTTACTCAATTTTAGTGTAAGAGATTTTAGAATTGGTTTTGAAACTCGGTCTAGAAGAAAAATAACCTATATTGGTCGTGGATTAAGTTTAGAAGGGATAGAAAAATGTCTGGAATGCCTCTTGTAAGATTTAAAATTTTGAACTTTGGTGGAAGAGGTCGGGCTTGTGGACCTGTCGCGTACATGTGCATTTTTATCAACTCTTTGGATTAAATTTCTAATTATATATAAAATATAAGGATCACAACCAAGTGTAATTCGACGACGAGGACATGTTGCATATTTTTCTAGAATTGTGTTTTCACTTAAAAAAATTATCTTTTAATCTGGTTACTTTAAAAATTAATCAAGATCATTTTTCCACATAATATTTTGCTCTGATCACATATCTGGCCTTGGATTTACCAATGGAGTTTGGGAAGTTGCTTTAAGGGTATTTTTGTAATTTTACTGGGTGTAACATTATCTCCCCTTTGGAATGATTCCTCCTTGAATGAAGAGATGATAAAGATAGACTCGATCCACGAAAGATAATCACGACTCATTTCATCAATCATTCAATCAGTTAGACTCCCTAGACAATCAAACAGCAACTCTAGGATAGATAACTTAATGCATATCAAGGGTGAGGATATTACCTTAAACATTCTCATCATTGGGCAGGAATAGATGCGGATATTTGACTTTCATATCCTCCTCAGCTTTTCCACTTGACTTCCTCAATAAAAATTAATTTCTCCATAGGAGTTTGATGGAGGCTATCTCAGGTCATGAAATTGTGAACCTGATGATCAAGAATATAAACTGGAACCTCTTCATATGACACACTATCTTTCACTCTGATACCCTCAAAGGGGACTACCAATGAACGTTTTTTCAGGCATTTCTTCATAATTGAAACATGAAAGACCAGGTGAATCACGGCTAATTCAGTAGGTAACTCTATCTCATACGCAACATTCCCGATCCTTTTCAGAATCTGATATGAACCATATAGTCGGTATTTAGCTTTTCCTTTTTACAGAATTTCATAACACCCTTCGTGGGCGACACCTTCAGCTATACCCAATTATTCACCTCAAACTCTAAATCCTTCCTCCTTAGGTCAGTATAAGATTTTTGGCAGCTCTGGGTAGTCTTCAATCTCTCTCTAATAATTTTCACCTTTTCCATGGACTGGTGAACAAAGTCAGGTCCAATCAGTTTAGCTTCGCCAACTTCAAACCACCAAACTAGTGATCTATATCTCCTCCCATATAATGCTTCATGGGGGGTCATCTCTATATTTGAATGATAACTACTGTCATATGAAAATTCTATTAGAGGCAAATAGTCATCCCAATTTACCTTAAAGTCAAGGACATAGGCCCTCAATATATCCTCCAAGGTTTGAATGGTACGCTCTGCTTGACCATCTATCTAGGGATGAAAGGCAGTACTTAGATTCACCTTTGAACCCAGTCCTTTTAGGAAAGACCTCCAAAATTGGGATGTGAATTGTGCTCCTCTATCCGAGATGATGGATAAGGGAACTCCATGCAATCTCACAATCTACCTGATGTACAACTTGGCATACTCCTCTTCAGTGTCAGTTGTCTTACCTGCTAGGAAGTGAATTGATTTAGTCATCCTATCAACAGTCACCCATATCGATTCGTGCTACTTTCGGGACCTTGGCAACCCAGTGACAAAGTCCATATTGATCATCTCCCAATTATGTTCCAGAATCTCAAAGTTTTGAGCCAATCCACATGGCCTTTCATGCTCAACTTTGACCTGTTAACAATTTGCACACTTAGAAAAAACTCAGCAATATCCCTCTTCATTCCACTCCACCAATAGACTTCTTTCAAGTCATGGTACTTTTTGGTAGTGCTAGGATGAATAGAATACCGAGAGTTGTGAGCTTCAGCATAATTCTATCTTGAACACCATCAACGTTTGGAACACACAATCTACTCTAGTATCTCAACACACCTTCTTCCTCTTTGGAGAAAACCATCACCTTTTGTTTGTGGACAACTTCCTTCAGTTGAAGTAGAATAGGATCTTGGTCTTGTTTTTCTTTCACCTCTGCTACTAAAGATGAAACAGACCCATTACGGACAATTGGGCTAATCTATGCACTTCCTTATCCAACTCTTTCTTCCCTTCATCAACATGGGTCGTACTACCAATTATCAACCTGCTAAGAGCATCCACAACACTGTTCGCTTTGCTTTGGTGGTAGATAATGCTCATCTCATAGTCCTTGAACAACTCCAACTATGTCCTCTGCCGCCAGTTGATCTCTTTTTGACTGAAGATGTATTACAGGATCTTGTGGTCAGTAAACAGATCCAATGTACTTCATATAAGTAGTGGTGCAAAATTTTAAGTGTAAACACCACCGCTGGAAACTCAATATAATGGGTTAGATAGTTCCACTCATAAACCTTAAGTTGTCTAGAAGTATAAGCTTTCACTTTTCCCCTCTGCCTTTGCACACAACCCAATCCCACTCTTGATGCATCATAATGTATCACAAGATCCTCTGTTCCATTAGGCAAGGTTAGAACTAGTGTAGTAGTCTATCTTGCTTTTAACTCTTAGAAACTCTTCTCGCATTTGTCAGACCACTGAAACTTGATCTTTTTCTGAGTCAATGGTGAGGATATAGAAGAAAATCATTCAACAAATCAGTGGTAATAGCACGCCAACCCCAAGAAATTTTTTATGTCAGTCAAATAGGTTGGTTTGGGCTAGTTCTTAACCGTTTCTACCATTTGGGTGTCTAGTCGAATACCATCGCCCCCAAGAAAATATGGCCTAGAAAAGCAACAAACTTAAGCAATTATTAAACACTTCAAAAATTTTGCATACAAATCATGTTCTTTGAGAGTAGGGAGATGATTTTTGAGGTGATTGGCATATGCCTCCTCATCTCTCGAATACACAAAAATGTCATTGATAAATACAATCACGAACATATCAAGATAAAGTATGAATACTTTGTTCATCAAGTCCAAGAAGGTTATAGGTGCATTTTTCAATCCAAAGGACATCACCAAAAATTCAAAATGACCATACTGTGTTCACAAAGACGTCTTCAGGATGTCACATTCTCTCACTTTCAACTAGCGATATCCTCATATCAGGTCTACCTTATAGAAAATAGTGGTACCCTGTGGTTGGTCAAACAAGTCATCTATCATTGGGAGAGGATACTTATTGTTGACTGTCACCTTATTCAACTAGCAGTAATTAATACACATTCTGAAGGATCTAAGTTTCTTTCGCACGAATAGGACAAAAGTACCCTAAGGAGAAGCACTTAGCCTAATAAAGCCCTTCTCCAGCTAATCTTTCAGTTGCTCTTTCGGCTCTTTCAATTCAGCAGGAGCCATTCCATAAGGCAAAATAGAGATAGGCTAAGTATCGGGGAAAACATCAATTCCAAAGTTAATCTCCTTATCAGGATGGACTCCAGGCAGATCCTTAGGGACCACTTCTAGAAACTCATTCACAATCGGGACTTACTCAATGGTTGGGGGATCTACATCATTAGCCTTACCTCACATAAAGTTATCAATACAAAGTATTTTCCGCTCTTGGGCCTAGCCCATCACCGATTTGTCCCTTTTGGCTCACCCTAAAAGGTGCCTCATAGTATATAGACCAATTCTTTACTTATATACCTAACATCTCTCTTATGTTTTTGCCGATATAGGACTTCTTATCTTTAGATGGGTTGTTACATCACCCCCTTTATGGACTCAGCGTCCTCACTGAGATTTTCCCCACCGCATGAGATTCGCCTAGACTCAACACTGAGGTTCTCCCTGCCTCATTGGGATTCACCTAGACTCAGTTGAACTCTGACCCACATCGACAAGGCTGACATAAGAGTGTCTCTGATACCACTTGTAGAGACCAGGCCAAACATTGTGAAGTATTGTCCACTCTTGGGCCTAGCCCATCACAAATTTATCCCTTTCGGCTCACCCCAAAAGATTCCTCACATCATAAAGACCAATTCTTGAATTATATACCCAGCTTCTCTCTTGTGTTTTAAGCGATATGTGACTTCTCATCTCAAGATGGGTTGCTACAATTTTGGTCTTTTCCCACCCTTTCAAACCCTAAACCTAATGTTTTACACCTAAATAAATCCTTAAATGTGTCAGTTCAACATTTTTACGTTAAATCACCTTCTCCAACTAATAGCAAGTTTTCAAGGGAGAAAAAGGCTAGGGTTTCAAGGTAATCATCCGAATTCCCCCAAGTTGTTCCAATATTCAAAATTTCTAGGCATGTAAGGCTAACCAAAACATGGATTATGTTCTTCCATGTGCCCCATAACTTGAATTGATGGAGTAATGAGTGAATTAAGTTTTTGATGAATATTTCATGAAGTTGTTTTTTCTTAAATTCTAATGTATTTCGACATAATATTGCATGAAGGGTTGCTTGCATAAGGGAAAAGGAAATAGGGTAAAGTCTATATTACAGGGATATGGCTATGCTTGTGGGTGATTGTGATTTTTTACTGTCTGTTGGTATGTTAAGGGAAGATACACCTAGCCAATTGATTTCCTATTACATATTAGTTGATCGAGCTGATGAAGAGAGTGCGTGATCATTGAGGATTCCTTAGAGAATATTGCTACGCTGGTTTTCTGTTACATACAGACATCTTGAGGTATTTCTAATTAGTTGAGATCACCAGGACTATTGTTTAATATCGAGCATCCTTATAGATGACATATCCACTGTCTAATGTGTGTTCAAGGTTAGAATCCCTATGTGGTTAGATAGGAGTATTCTGGTACGTCCTCAATCATACTTTTGCAGAAGAAAGTTCTATTAGTGGGGGATGTAGTACTGACCCTCCAGGTCATTTTTGTAGTTTCACAAATATTTTATTAGTTTGACCATTCTTATAGTGACCGCAGGTTATTTGTAAATTATTGACACTGATTGTTCGGTCGTTGGGTGAATCATTTGACAATTATATTGTTTTTGAATTAAATGAGAGATTATAACCATAAAATGTATTTTCAGATTAAGTCCTAGGAAAAACCCTCATAGTGAAATTCTGATGGTTCCATCAGCTCTGGAATGACCAAATTAGTATAGGAGCATTTCAGTGCAATTATGTCGAGTCTAGTAAATTTAGCCTCCGAAATAGGTCAATAGTTGACTCTAGCTAATGTCCTTTTGAAACGTTCTCCAAATGGAAATTTTGACCGCATCGTTGGATCTGGGATGTTGAGTTTGGTCTATGAGGACATTTTGTTTGGTGTTCGAGGCTTCCAGGTGTATTTTGGTCCATTTGGTATATTTTGATATTGGGAAATTAGACCCATATTGGAATACAATGACCTTCGATGGGAATTTGGATATAGCGTTGAGTCTGGAATGCTATTTTTGACAAGATTTCTTATATGGATGGTATTTTTCTGACTTTGGATGAGGCCGTAGCATAGAAATTAAGGCTAAGCAGTTGTTGAAATTTAAAAGGCAGAGCTGACATGGCCAAATAAGGGACTCCTATGGTACTTCTCTCTCGTTTAGTCGATTTTGTTGATTCAAAAGCCTAAGTTGTGTACTTTTTTCGAGAGGAACATTGTGGGAGCTTCAGAAATTGCTTTTGGCATGTCGTTTAAGCTAAGTGGCATTTAGAGGTCATCGGGAGGGAAAACTCGCTTGGACTGATTAGAAGTGTGGGGAACCGCCTTCCAGGTTTATTAAAGGATGGATATAGGTTGATACCATGTAACAGGTATGTACTCTCACTTGGCCTTTGTATGTACGTGGGGTGTAGCCTGGTGCTACAGACATATGGTGGTGATGTGATTGGTTCCTAACTATACTATATACTGGGGACTTCCTCTTGTATATGCTTGGTTCTGATAGCCCTAATTTATCTTGATACTTGTTTTATCAGCTGGGTCACTGATTGTTACTCTAGCTAGTTGTTATACTTATCATTGGTCGGTCTTGTCTTTTACTAAGTACATATGATACCTCTGGTTGGTTGTTTTCTATTAGGCCTTAACCTAGGCTTAAGCCAGTTTTGTCCTAGACTTGCATTATTCAGAGCCTGCATGGTTACATATACACATGGTGTGACAATTCTTAGGTTAGAGGCCCAATTGATTGTTCTTGAGTTTGAGGCCCAGTTGACTGTTCTTGGGTTCGAGGCCTAGTTGATTGTTCTTCCATTTGAGGCCCAATTGATTATTCTTGTATTCGAGGCCCAATTGACTATTTCTAGGTTTGAGTCCCAGTTGACTATTCTTAGGTTCAGGGCCCAGCTTATTTTCCTAGGTTCGAGGCCTAGTCGATTGTCAGACCACTTGGCCCTGGCTGACTTCCCTGTTCGAAGGCTAGATTATGAAAGGGTTAGAGGCCCCATTTGATATTCTAGGGGTTCGAGGCCCTGAGGTGACAATTTATGGTTCAAGACCCCGAGTGACAGTCTAGGGTTCAAGGCCCTGGTGATAGTTAGGAGTTTAAGGCCCCGAGTGACCGTTAGGAGTTCAAGGCCCCATGTGATACTGTATCATGCACTGGTTGTGTCACCACCCAACCCTAGGGCCTAGATGTGACAAGGCAAATAGTGAACCCGAGGAACCCCAAACAAGCCTCTTAACTTATCATTACACATCATTGGTAGCAGAAGCATATACAAGACATAATGAGTAAGAATGGGGCAAAAGGGACTAAGAAGAAAGCTTGCATAACATCATAATCAAGAGACAAAGAGTCAAAGCTCATATCATAGATACATATCATGTCCATCAAACACCTCTACTAGCTAAATAAGAGCGAGGGCCAAGACAAAGCAACCGGGCTCACCCTCAAGTCAAAATAGAACACAAAAGAAGAGTGTCTCAATACATAATAAGAGAAACATGGATAAATGTCCCTGGAATAGAGGACTCACCAACTAGATTGAGTAGTACCGAAATAGCCACGTGGAGGAGGAGGATGATCAACTTGGGCTTTGGTTCCTACATGGTGATATCATGTAGGCAAGAGTATGCATTAGTAAGTTTGAATTTACTAAGTATAAAGATGCAATACAACAAGAGATATGCATCACAATCAAAATGCATAACAATATGCAATAGGCATAATATAACAATATGGCACGTATGGCCAATGCTCAGGTAAAACATGCTCAAGTAGCTCATGCTCATATAGGATATCATATATGTAGAAGAGACTAAGCTAGATTTACAAAGTACAAATCCCTTGGTTGGTTGATGATGATCTCACCCCATCACCCTGGTGCTGAAATACAAACCCCTCACATGGTTGATGATAATCTCACCCTATCAACCTGGTGGCGAAGTAGAAACCCCTTACATGGTTGATGAGTACAAACCCCCATCTCGGCTATCCGAAGTCTAGTCCTCCCGGATCAGGCATGGTCTAATGCAACACTTCATATAGAATATATCATTTACATAAGCTAATTTCATAATCATAACATCAATCATATCATATCTCATTCTTCGGATCTTCAATTCCTCAAGAAACCATAACTGGAAATTTTATTAAACACTTAGAGGGTGTGTAGTGCTAGTGTAAAACCATGCAATTCAAGAGTGAAATCATGCTAGTAAATTCAATTGAAAAGCTTCAATAGATACTTGATAACACCCTCAAACATAAAAACCCTTCACCAATCCTTTCAATAGGTCTTAGATTCATATCTCAAAACATGGTAAAATAGTCACAATTTCATATGCTCAAACATAGTGTGCAGTGATTTTCATAATAATCAAGACCCATTAATAAATCACCTTTAAATCATGTAATTCCTAAGAAAGGAAGCTCGGGCATCATGTGTGAAAGGAACCCATGAAACAAAGCCCGCATACCTTAGCTTGGAGATGAACTTGGTGAAGATTAGAAGTGGAGACTTGAAGCTTGAAGTACAACCTTGATGGAAATCCTTACATTAGTAAGAGGTTTTGAGACTTGAATTTAGGAGTGAAAATATGGCTGAGTGTTGAGTGAGTATTGGGGAATGTTTAGGATGATAAGAGGGTGAAATATGGCTAACTAAAGGTATTTTCACGTTTGAGAGCACATAGGACGAAGACCCAAAAGTCTTGGACCGAGATTGAAAAATTGGACAAGAAAATACATAGGGGAGCGCCCTTGGTGTGTCACGCCAGGTGCGCGGATCGTCTATGGAAATCACAATTTTGCAATTTTCAAATTTCTCTATGGTTGCTCTTAAATTAGGGTTAGACCCTTTGTCTCCGAATTTTGACGCCCTGAACAAGAATATAAAGTCGGATTTTCGGTATCGCTCACGAATTTTGAGATATATGAAAATTACGATTTCAGGCACTTCCGAGGCACATTTTCGAGGACGTTTTGTGGTCGTTTCAATATTTCCCACTTTGAAAAATTCATCCCCGAATGTAAAAGAGACGTGCAAGACAAGAGTAATCGTAAATAAATCAGCCCTAACAAGAATGCAATATTACATTTAAAACATCATTTTCAAAATCTCAACACAAGTGTTAAATTATAACAAATTTGCCAACTTAAACATGAACGCATATGAATGACACACGGGTTGAAATATAAGAAGTGAAATCACATAGGGGACTTAGAGTTAGTACCTTAGGCTTGAGTGGAGTGGAAAAGATATACCACTTTTGCATATCCGATTCTGTCTCCCATGTAGCACTTTCGGCTTGTTGGTTCCTCCAGAGGACCTTAATGGATACCACCTCCTTGTTCCTTAATCTCTTCACTTGTCTATCCAAAATCTGAATCAGAACCTTCTTATAAGTCAAGTTATCCTCAACAACCCCCACCGCATCAAGAGGCACAATAACATTAGGATCACCAGACACAAGCTGGTCTTTCAATGCTTGGAAGCTCCTCTCACACTCATCGGTCCACACAAACTTAACCTTCTTTTGTGTCAATTTTGTCGAAGGGGAAGCGATGGAGGAGAACCCATTCATAAACATTCTATAATAACCCGCTGGGCCTAAGAAGCTCCTAATATTTGACGCGGTCAATGGTCTAGGCCAATTTATAATCACATCACTTTTCTTTGGATCCACCTTAATACTATCCCCCAACACCACATGGCCCTAGAATGCAACCTCCAACAAAAATTAACACTTTTCATATTTAGCATACAATTTCTCCTCCCCCAATCTTTGCAACACAACCTTCAAATGACCGATATGCTCCTCCCTACTATGTGAATAGATCAATATATCATCAATGAAGACCACAATAATGGAATCAAGGTAGGGTTTGAAGACCCTATTCATAAGGTCCATGAAGATGGCTGGTGAATTGGTCAACCCAAAAGACATCACAACAAACTCATAATGCCCATATCTAGTCCAGAAGGTCGTCTTACAAATATCATTCTCTCTCACCTTCACTTGATGATACCCATACCAAAGATCAATCATAGAGAAATAGCCAGCCCCTTGCAATTGAACAACAAATCATCAGTTCCTGGAAGGGGATACCTATTCTTTATAGTGACCCTATTGAGTTGCCGGTAGTCAATACACATCCTAAGGGACCCATCCATCTTTTTCACAAAAAACACTAGAGCACCCCAAGGTGATTGGATAGGTCTAATAAATCCCTTCTCCAACAAGTCCCTCAATTGTTCCTTCAACTCCTTCAACTCTGCCGAGGCCATACAGTAAGGGGGAATAGAAATGAGTTGAGTATCGGGGAGGAGGCCTATGCCAAAGTCCATTTCTCTTTCAGGAGGAACACCACAGAAGGTCATTTGGAAAGACATCAAAAAACTCATTTGCAACCGGGACCGACTCTATGGGAAGGACTTTAGATCCACATCGCTATCCCTCACAAGATGGTAAAGACACCCCTTAGAGATCAACTTATGTGCTTTAATGCAAGAGATGAATCAACCCTTGACAACCACCTCTTGACTTTCTTACTCAAGGACGGGTTCATTTGAAAATTGGAATTTGACCCTATGGGTTCCACAATAAATAGAAGCATAGTAGGCATGCAACCAATCCATCCCCAGAATGACATCAAAATCAACCATGTCTAATTCAACAAGATCACAAGGCAATAATTTATGCAAATTGCAAATAGAACAACTTCTATAAACATTTTAAGCAACAATAGATGTACCAATAAAACTAGATACTTCATATGACTCATGTAATAACTCGGGGTCAACATGGAACTTTTGGCCACCAAAGGTGGTGAAAAAATAAAGAGTGGCACCCGGATCAATCGAAGCATATACATCAAAGTAAAAGATTTTCAAGATACCGGTAACAACATCGGGAACCTCACTAACCCCTTGCCCCCCATGTAGAGCATAAAATCGATTGTGCTTAGGTCACAACCTCGATGACCACCCCTACCCAATGGAACTGCATTTGCACCCTGGCCTTTACCCCTGTTTCTTGGACAATCCACTTTTCTGTGAGCAAGCTCCGCACATTCAAAACAAGCATTATAATCTTTACAACATGGGCCTCTACAACTCCTTCCTCATTTAGGATACATATCAATAGGAGCCACACCAACAACACCTTGAGGCCTAGGGAGGTCCTTGGAAAACCCCCTAGTAGTAGTATAAGGTGACCCTTGGCCTTGATGAAATCTAGCACCCTTTAGGAACTTACCCTCAAAACGGGCCCTCTTGGCCTCATGACCCCTTCTCTTCCTCAAATTTTCCCCTTCCATTTGCTCACGTATGTCATCAATCAAGACATGCCTATGTCACTGATTAGTATGGCAGACAGGCATTATTCACTCACCAAGTAGGAGACCCCTATCACAAACTTATTTATCCTAGATCTAGGATCACCCACCAAATGAGGAGCATACTTTGAAAGTTGATTGAACTTAAGGGAATACTCCCTCAGACTCATGGAACCCTATTTCAAATTCATAAATTCTACCAACTTAGCTTCCCTAAGCTCAAGAGGGAAGAACCAATTAAGAAAAGCCAATTTGAACTCCTCCCAAAGCACCACATTACCATTTCCCTTCTCTTCCTTCCATTGGTCATACCATATTTGGGCTACCCTTTGAGTTGGTACGATGCCAACTCTGCTTTTTCATTCGGCCCAAGACCTATGATAGTCAAAATCTTATGGACCTCATAAATGAACTCTTGTGGATCTTCATCCACCTTTGACCCATAGAATACCGGAGGATTCATGCTCATGAAGTCCCTCACCCTAGATTTAGGGGTAGTAGCATGAGGGGCTTTGCCCCCTTGGTTGACTTGGTTGGGCATAACTTGGGCAAGCATAGTGAGAGCATCCCGGAGCTCACCATTGGTAGGTTGCTCCTCGGGAGTTTGGGCCCTTCTTCCTTGAGTATTAGGCATAATCTAGCATAGCAAAGAATAATAGTTATGGGAAAAAACTTACCACAATCTATAGCACAACTTAGAACATGAAGAAGGGAAACATTTCCTAGAACACCTCATAGCCTCCGATTCATAGTCATGGCGCGCTTTACAACCATGAATAGGACTCTATCGGGTGTGTTGGACTCCTAGGATCTATCAAGCTAGTGCTCTGATACCAAGTTTGTCATGACCCAATCCTAGGGCCTAGACGTGACACAGCGAACGGGGAACCCGAAGGAAGCCCAAATAAGCTCTTAATTTATCATTAAACATCATTGGTCGCGGAAGCACATACAAGACATAAAAAGTAAGAATGGGGAAAACGGGACTAAGGGGAAAGCTTGCATAACATCATAATCAAGAGACAAAGAGTCAAAGCTCATATTATAGATACATAACATGTCCAACAAATACCTCTACTACTTATATAAAAGCGGGGGCCAAGACAAAGCAACCGGGATCACCCTCATAGATAAAATTGAATATAAAGAAGAGTGTCCCAATAACAATAAGAGAAACATGAATAAATGTCTCCGAAATAGAGGAATCAACAACTAGCTTGAGTAGTACCGAACTAGCCATGTGGAGGAGGAGGATCAACTTGGGCTCCGGTTCCTACATGGTGATATAATGTAGGCAAGAGTATGCATTAGTACATTTGAATGTACTAGCTATGTAGGATGCAATGTAAAAAGAGATAGGCATCACAATCAAAATGCATAACAATAGGCATAATATAACAATATGGCATGTATGACCAATGCTCAGGTAAAACATGCTTAAGTATCTCATGCTCATATAGGATATCATATGTGTAGAAGAGACCAAGCTAGATTTCCAAAGTACAAACCCCTTGGTTGGTTGATGATGATCTCACCCCATCACCCCGGTGGTGAAGTACAAACCCCACACATGGTTGATGATAATCTCACCCTATCACCCAGGTGGCGAAGTACAAACCTCTCACATGGTTGATGAGTACAAACCCCCATCTCGATTATCCGAACTCTTAGTCCCCCCGGATCGGGCATGGTTAGCACACTTTATATAGACTATATCATTTACATAAGCTCATTTCATCATCATAACATTAATCATATAATATCTCATGCTTCGTACCTTCAATTCCTCAAGAAACCATAACCGAACATTTTGTCAAACACTTAGAGGGTGTGTAGTGCTAGTGTAAAATCATACAATTCAAGAGTGAAATCATGCTAGTAAATTCAATGTAAAAGCTTCAATAGATACTTGATAACACCCTCAAGCAATAAACATCAAAACCATTCACCAATCCATTCAATAGGTCTTAGATTCATAGCTCAAAAAATGGTAAAACAGTCACAATTTCATATTCTCAAACATAGTGTGCAGTGATTTTCATAATAATCAAGATCCATGAATAAATCACCTTTAAATAATGCAATTCATACGAAAGGAAGCTTAGACATCATGGGTGAAAGGAACCCATGAAAGAAACACACAGACCTTAGCTTGGAGATGAACTTGGTGAAGATTAGAGGGGGAGACTTGAAGCTTGAAGAAGAACCTTGAAGGAAATGTTTAGATCAGGAAGAGGTATTGAGACTTGAACTTAAAACTGAAAAATATGGCTAAGTGTTTGAGTGAGCATTGGGGAATGTTTCGAATGATATGATTGTGAAATATGGCTAAGTATAGGTATTCTAATGTTTGGGAACACTTAGTCCGAAGATCCAAAAGTGTTAGATTGAGATAGAAAAACTGGACAAGAAAATACATAGGAGCGCGTGACGCTAAGGGCGCAAATTGTCTTTGTAAATCGCATTTTTATGATTTTAAAATTTTGCTACGGTTACTCTTAAATTGGGGTTAAACCTTGGTACCCCTAAGTTTGACCCCCTGAACAAGAATATGTAGTAGGATTTTCAATATCGCGCACGGATTTTGAGATATATGGAAATTACGATTCTGGGCACTTTTGAGGCACATTTTCGGGCACTTTTTGGGGTTGTTTCAGGTTGAGATCTCATACCATCTGTTACTAAGCACTGTACCCCTACAAATATACACATCCCAATTTTGCAGTGTACTTTCTATGCTTATGGGGGCTCAGGTGGCGTTCAGGCTCAGACACTAGGGCCTTACACCCTCGTACAGTTGGCACCTGAATCATGTAATACTGGGAGTTGGGTTCCCTAGTGGTTTCGTCTATTTCGTGGTAATTCTATTAGTTATATTATGCATGGGTGTACCTCTAGGCTTATGCCGGTCCAGTTGGCATACATGCATAGATATTGGGGCCTTGCACCCGCGTACAACACTATGTCTCAGTATGATGACAGTTGTGGTTTGGGCCTACTCTTTTTTCATCAAATAGTATCATTGCACACCACTTAGGTTGGTTCAGTTGGGGTTTGGTGATTCTCTAGACTTGCTTACTCCTTGATTAATGTTCCAATTGTTACATTGACTGCAATTCCTTGTATTTGAGTGATAAGTGCATGACTTGCACTCATTTCTTGCGCTTTTATAATGATTTTGTTTTCCTAATCATATAAATTGAGGCTAATTACAGGTACACGTAGGTTAGGTTTGACTCTGTTGAGAAGAATTAAATATTGGAGCTGAATTAGAGCCAAAAGGAGCTTAAATGCATAAAAGGTACCTGATAGCAGACACACTCTACGAACGTAGTCTTCAGGCCCAGGATTGCAGAGCTATGACATGCAAAGAAGAAGAAATGCTCTAGACCCAGGCATAATGGTGGAGCACCAGGAGACACAACCTTTGCAATCGTCGAATGATGATTGCGATCGCGGCATGTTATAGAGACCAGCGGCTGGGTAATTCTTGAAATTCACCATTTTTAAGCAAAAATCACATGTCGACGGACTTCTAACCCTTATTCTAGAATAGAGAGAGAGATACTTTGAGACAATACGAGAGGGAAAAGAACCTCCATACAACTATGAAGGAGAAAAACACACTTTAGAGTATATTTTAGTTTAGGGTGACGATTTAGCGTAAGTTTTCTACAAATTCTCAAGTGGTTTGAAGAGAGTGGGCTTCGTTTATACTTATCTTTCACTCACTCATTCTTTGCTTGTTCTTGAATGTTAAATTTGTAGATTTAACTGAAGCTTGGATGTTAAGCTATAAATTGACTTTTATTATTTATCTTGCTTTCATGCTTACTTGATGATTTACTTGAAAAATTAAGAGGGTTTCTCCCAAATTGATATAATTGCTTGAATTGATTTATGGATTCATGCATATCTTCTTGTATAAATTAAATTTTAGGCAGCTACTTGAGTCTAGCTTAGATATTTAATTATTGCTCTAGCGAGTTTAGCTGAGGGGGAAGATTGCATGATAGTCATGGGTTTATGAGTTGAGAGCCTCAAAAGGGACTCAATGACTTAGGTTTTGAGAAATTTTCTTTGAGTGCTCAACCCATGCATGTATATGAGTGGCTCAAATAAGGTATCATAATTGGCTCTTGCGAAACATCACTTCACTAGCCGAGGTGATTACAAGAAACCTAGCCTACCCATAGGGTTAATTTGATGCAAAGTGTAATGGGTCGATTACGTTTTAATTGATTCTCTTATCCCCTATATGTGCTCCCTTGCTTGATCAATCCTTACCCAATTGTTCTTAGGAGTAGTTGTTAGCTTAGCTTCCCCCCAATTTAGTTCGAATTCTTGTTGGGTACTCACCAATTGAGTCAAAATCTAGTAGTTATAGGTCATTACTCCGCTCATTTGTCGACACATTGTTCCCTGTGGGATTCGACCCCGACCTCTAAAGTTGGATTATTCTGCTGATGACGACTACTCGTTCTACCTTTAAGTAGTCGGATTGAGCAACATAAAAAATTGCACCGTAGTCGAGGAACAATAGGCGTATTGAGTTGATTTAGGACTTTAGTCTACTCCTCTTTTATTTGACTAGTGAGTACTTCTTTTTGTTTTCTTTGTTTGTCATTTTGTTGTATGGCTAATTGTGATGAACACTTGCTTGAGGAAAGTAAACCCTTTTTCAATCTCCTTAAGAGTATTGTACTTCGTGGTGAGCAAAATGGCGTTGAGAAAGTGAATAGAGATGAGAGTGTCGTGAGTGAAGATTGTCTCATCAACTTGAATCTTAAACTTGCCAAAGAAGTGGCTCAAAGGCACCAATTGCTCAACATGCCAGATGATCTCAAGATCTTGTTTGTTGCTAGAGGCTATGAGTTGGACCATTTGGAATGGGAAGTTGATATTTTGGAGGTCGACTTGAAACTAAGCAATGAAGTGAGTGAGACCCCTAGTTCAAAGGTGATTAATTGTGAGTTGGAGTCCTAAGAAGATGGAGTGGAGCTTCATATGGAAGAAGTCTTGGGCCTTGCATTTCATCAAGTCCAACAATCATCCAAGAGGCGAAAATTGACGAAATGATACCAAAGTTGCAAGAGCAAGCCACAGAAATCTTAAATGGAAACTTTGGTTCATTTGAAGTTTGGAGTGTTGCCTACTTGGAGCCCACAAAGTGTGAAGCTCAATTTGAAGAAGAACTCTTAACACACTCCCATGTCTACACAAGGAACCAAAAATGAAAGTTGATGACAAGTTGGGTAGGCAATTAAAGTACTCAAAGTGGAGAGACCGGTGGAAAATATTGATAGTCTCTCATCACCCTCCTCATGAGTTCAAATGGAAATCATCTTGAAATTGGAGAGGAGATTCATTCCCTCAAAGTGAAAATATAAATTGGTGGTGAATCAAGTTTTGTTCATATTTTAATTAATTCTTGTATTTCAAATTCTTAGAATAGCTCCTTGAGTTTCATTTTTTATTTTTGGCTAATGTTTACAATTTTCAAGTCTTTGGTAGTGGCATTGCATAAGTTTTGAAGTGCCAAGGTGATTAGAGTTGAAGAAATGGGTGGAAACACCAACAAAAATGCCAAAAGGATGAAAAGGGCCATTTTTACCGCACTGTGGGTCCTAGATCGCCTATTGCACCAAGGCTAACCCCGCAATTGGACCTAGGATTGCCCAACGTTGTGGAGAATCATCCCAATTTTAGCACTTCACAAAGCTCCACGAAGGCGTACTAATTTCACAAACGCGGATGTGTGGATTTGGGGTATATGGCGCAATCATACTTCCTTTCCGTGAAGGCGGTATACTGCACGGTGTCCAGAAAGAAAAGATGAGGCATTGGTGACTTTGTTTGATAAATTCAGAAAAAAGGATCACGGGTAATGAATAAAATCATATGTAAGGTAACCAATTCCTTTATAACTTTGCCTCTCATATGTCTTCAAGGAACAACTCAAGCTCTCCTTTCTTCATCTTTTTTGGTTACTCTTTCAAAGGTATGTCCACCTCATTCCATTCCTTTGTGGTTCATAATTGGTAATCTTTGCAACTATGAAACTCCATGACATGGGAACTTTCTCTTTGCTAAATCTTTTGTACCATAGTTATGAAATCTGAAGCTTAAATGATTTTGTCTATTATTGTTTTCTGAGGTTCAGCATTCTGTTACTAGGTGCCGCACCTTTCGGTATTTTAGAAGTAGATTCTTGGGCATAAATGCTGAAAAAAGAAGTGGACTTTAATGTTAATTTGTTGTTTGTTGCTTTGGGTAGTGATTGAATGTTATTGGGTTAGATTTCGGGTTAGTGTTTGTCACAACAAGGCTGTGAACATATGTCTATCATGTGTTTGACAGAATGCCTCTACAAAAATCTGAAATGTGACACTCGTATCTGTTGCTCTTCGTGAATATGGGCGCTACACCCGTGATCACAATGTTCTGGATAATCGTCTTCCTTTCACGAATGTGGATAACTTATCGTGAATGAGAAATCTTGGAATGCTTTGAACTCCACAAACATAGTAGAGTGACCGTGAACGTAGAATACAATATGTCACTGAACAGAAGTAGCAACACTTCACTGCTTGAGGCAAACTATATTCAATTGATTCGCTTTCCCTAATCCATGACATCCAACATAAATAAGATGCTTGTGTCATATGGTTTTGATTACATGTCTAACTAGGTGAAGACGGGTTTTAATAACAATCTTCATTGAGCACAAATCCTGCTAGAGGTAAAGGAAGAAAACTAAAGCTCTAGAATTTGATGTACTGTGTCAAGGAGCTATTAAGAGTCAATCACACCACAATAACCAAACTCTAAGTTAATGCCCTAGAAACCAACTATGGAGAGGAGAATCAAGTTAGAATGCTAATTGATCATCTTAGGGAGTCCCTCATCTCTTCTTTTACTTTGTGGTAGTATTGTGAGGTCACAGTACAGTTGTAGTTGGGGGTGCTCCTATGATTTGATGAAATTTCAATTCTTATTTTAACCATGGCATGCCCTTCATGGGCTTGTATATACTGTGTTAAGGCTTAGCTGTTTTAGTAGATTTGGTAGCTTCTTATTTTTCTTTTCAATGGTATGTATAATTGACGGTGTGCTATGATAGAATGAGTGACTACATTCTTAAGGATAAATCGTCAATTGGGTGTGTGAGTGTGTATGTAGAATATAGTCTTTGGTGAAGTCTGAGTAGCCATTGACTCTTGCTAGAGCTATGCATTAAGATTGTGACTTGATAGTACTAGCATATTTAGTTAAGTTTTGTGGATTGTGAAAAATATATAACCCTCCAATCTACTAAAAGTTATGTTTTGGGATGATTCCAAGACAACACTTTGACACTTTTGGTGACTCTTACTTGCTAAATGGATATATTTGAAAAATCTATCCCTTGTAATTTACTTGAGAGTTATATTGACCCTTTCTTGTTTAATTTGCATGTCATGTTTGTTGTGAGTTTTTGTTTTGTTCCTTGTGTACACTTATGTCACCTAGAACTTGTTTTATTAGTCTTGAAATGTTGGTCTTGATCGTCTTTGGATGGAAAGATGATCTTAGGCATTCATTAGTTTGAATTGAGTCCACCTAGCCTAAATAGCCATCAAATACATTTTGATTTTATCCCTAGTGTCCCTTTTGAGCCTAATCTTTTCTATTAGCAATCTTAATTACAAGCCTTGATCCTTTGTGAGAAGATTATACCTCTAAACCCTTTTCCTCCTTGAGTTTTGCATGATTTTAATAATTGAAGCTTTAAGCCTATTTTGGCGGTGATATGGGATAAAAAGGAAGGGTGTAAAGCAGTTGGAGGCTTCTTAAGAGAAAAAGAAAATGAATGGAGGATGAAAAGAAAAGAAAACTAGTGCTTTCAAAATGAAAAGAAAATAAAGAAGAAGTGCTTGAGTGAAAAGAATCCTCCAAAATGTTAAAAAATGGTTGCAAGTGGGGCACCTAAATGAAAAAGAAGGATTAAATGCGCATTGGTGTGATACAAAAAAGGAAAATTGGGAATTTTTGAAAGAATGAATATTGTATGTGGGACTTGATGAGGGTTAGTCACTACTGTCTAGATTGTATCCTACCCTACCCCTTAACCTACATTACAAGCCTGAAAATCCCTTTGAGATCTCAAATCAAATGAAATTAAGCCAATTTTCATTGATAAATAAATGCAAGCCTATGATGTGGCATTTGTGTACACAAGATGTTCTTTGGTTGAGTGTGAGTGTTTGAGTCCTTATCCCTTTTTCATTGTATATACTTGTGTGTTTTGGGGACCTTCTTTATTTTTGTGAGGACAAGTAAACTGACATAGATTGGTGATATTGATGCTTTTCTAAGTTTGAGTCAAGTGGAACTTGTTAGTGGACTAGGAGTTAGAGTCACTACTTGAGAATTTGTGTTGACTTGGTCATTCCTAGAAATGTGCTTTGAATTGAAAAAGATGCTTTTGAAATGTGAGGGAGTTACTTGATAGGCATCCAAATACTTGTGCTAATTGTTGGTACCAACCATTATCATGATCGTGATTTTATTGTTGCAAAAATGCATTGGAATTGTGTTCTTAAAATGCTAGCCCATTGAGTTTGGTTTTATTTTCCTTGAAGACAAGCAAAGTGTTATGTTAGGGGCGTTGACGATGCATGACATGCACTCATATCTTGCTCTTTTCTTATGATTTTGTATTAGTAATCTCATAATATGAGGCTAATTATGCTTTAAATAGTGAAAGTTATAGGTACACATGTATTAGATTAGGCTTTTCTGAGAAAAATTGAAAATTAGAGCTGAATTGAAGCCAAAAGGAGTTGAAATGCATAAAGGGGTACCTGGCAGCAGACACACTCCGCAAAGTGGTATTCAGGCCCATGATCGCGGAGATGTGACATGCAGAGGAGCATAAACATGCTAGACCCAAGTGCCAAGTTAGAGTACCAGGTGACACAACCTTCATAACCACGAAATGCTGAGCACAATTGCTGAATATTGCGGAGACCAACATTGGGACAGTTCTGGAAATTCACCATTTTCAATCGTAAAAATCACATGTACATGCACTCCTAACTCTTATTCTAGTAAACACATAGAGAGATATTGAAACAATACGAGAGGGAAGAGAACCTTCATACATCTTTGAAGGTGAAAAACACACCTTAGTATAGATTTTAGTTTAGGGAGAGGATTTAAGTTTTGTATAAATTCTTAAGTGGATTGAAGAGTGTGGGCTTTAGTTATATTCATTTTTCACTCACTGTTTCTTTCCTTCTTCTTGAATTTTAAATTTGTAGATTAATTGAAGCTTTTATGTTAATTTATATATGATTCTTGATATTTCTTTTGCTTTCATGCTTAGTTGATGATTTACTTGGAAAATAAAAAGGGCTTCCAAATTGCTCTAATTGCTTGAATTGATTTATGGGTTTATGTATATCTTCTTGTATAAATTAGATTTGAGGTAGCTACTTGAGTCCAGTTTAGATCTTTAATTATCACTCTATTGGGTATAGTTGAGGGAGAAGATTGTATGGTAGTTATAAGTTTATGAGTTGAGAGCCTCAAAAGGGACTTAATGGCTGAGGTTTTTGCATTTTTGCTTTGAGGTGCTCAAGCCATGCGTGTCTTTGAGTGGCTTACGTAAGGTGCCATAGTTCGCTCTTGCGAGACATCACTTCCCTTGTCAGGTTGATTATAAGCAATCTAGCCTACCCGTAGGGTTAAGTTGATGTTAAGTGTGATGGATCGATTGAGTTTTGATTGATTCTCGTATCCCTTATCGTGGTCCCTTGCTTGATCGATCCTTGCCCAGTTGTTCTTAGGAGTAGTTATTAGCTTAGTCTCCCCCCAATTTAGTTAGAATTCTTGCTTTTTACTCACCGATTGAGTCAAAATCTAGTAGACAGGTCCTTAATCCGCTCATTAGTTGACACATTGTTCCCTATGGGATTCGACTTCGACCTCTAAAGAGTTATATTATGCTAATGATGACTACCCCTTCTAGCTTTGAGTAGTTGGGTTTAGTGACATCATTGAGCCTTCTATATTTACAGTACTTCACTTGGTTTGCCAATGATGCCTACTGGATGCCTGTTACTTGTACTCGCCCCTACATTTCTGCACCTCCCCACGGTGCAAGTCCAGGTACTAATTGCAGTCGCTGAGTTAGGGGGTTTGCGGTCAATTCAGCAGGCATTGGTGAGCATCAGCAACTCTAGATATTCAACAGTCTCCTTTTTCTTTGACGATCATTTTTTTGTATTTAGATACTGGCCTTATATATGTAGTTTGGATTTGTACGTGTAGATGGCTATTCTGGTTATGTATGTAGATATGTATATTTTAATTTGAGTCTATAGTAGCTCTATACAGGTGACATCCAGGTCCTTGGTAGGTTCTATTGACTGTACTTATATGTTGGTATCTTTCTCATTATTGATTCATTACAGGTGTCGTGGACATTGGGTTGGCTTACCTGTAGGCGAGATCTAACAGGCGCCATCATGACCTGAGAGTTTGAGTGGTAACATTTATATTTGTTTATTGGTTATTCGGAATATTTTTTACTTAAAATGTGAATGTAAATAGTAATGAAGATAAACTAAGAGTTGATAAATTTTAAACTAAAAAATATTAAATTATTTTCTTTAACTACAAAAGATATTAAATTATTTTCTTTAACTACGTAGAAGATAATAGTAAGTATTGTTTTTAAATATCTTTTATTTGGTCCTAATTTTGTGTTGATGTATCAGAATGTTTTAGATTATAATGTGAATGAGAGAAATACGGACATATATTTAAAAAACGTTACAGAATATAGTTTTTAAAACAAATTTTATACTTTACAAAACGATAAAAATTATAAATTTTTCAAAAAAAGCAAATAAATAATCCAATATATAAACAAATTTGAAAAATATGTTTTTTATGGTGTAAAATGTAATAAGGTACCTTTCCTATGAAATGATAATAAAATATAATTGTAACGACGTAAAGAAAATTGATCTGTAATATGTTATTAAAAATACGTTTAAGAAGTACATAAAGTACTATTTATACTTTCTTCCTCTAGTTGAATATTTTAGATTTAATTTGTAACTTTTATGTAGAATGTGAATGGAAAAAGTAATGATGCTATATTAGGAGTTGATAACTTTCAAAATAGAAAAGTAAAAAAATCCTTCCTAGAGGATAATACGAAGTATACAATTAATAAAATGTAATATCTATTTTATTATAATTTTATTTGTACCTGATTAACTAATAAAGTTATCGTGAACCTTCAGACAGCTCTGCACGTCTTCACTAAAATGGTCATAACTTTCTACTCTGAATTTTGATTAAGGCAAAATTAGATGTTGGAAAGCTAATTCAAATATCTTCGATTTGATATATATGGGTCATCTAACTCATTGTACTTTATGAGATATTGTCATGAAAAGTTGACCTCATACGACAACTTAGTTGGTAGAGATTCTTTGAACTTGACTTGATGTAAAAGATCCCTTATACTCATTTATTGAACTTAGGAGGGGTTGGAAAAGGTCTGAAATACCTCCCATGAAATGAAAGCAAATTCACCTCGGAATTTACATAGGTCTGCGATGCGCCTTGGGTGGGGACCAATGTATCTTCTTCCAAAACTCCTCCGAACGAGTTTTTTTCAAATCCCATCAAACTATTAAAAAAATAAAGTGTAATTATGCATTCATGAAACGACCCCAAAAAGTGCCTGAAAATGTATCTCGGAAGTGCCCAGAATCGTAATGTCCATGTATCTCAAAATCCATGTGCGATATCCAAAATCTAACTTCATATTCTTGTTCAGGGGATCATTTTGAGTAGAAAATGGGTCTAACCCCGATTTAAGAGAAAACGATTAGCAATATCAATTTTTCAAAAATGCAATTTCGAGTGGGGTTTAAGCGTCCCTTTAACGACACGCACCAGTGTTAAAACTGGTGCATATTTTTGACTTTGGTCCAAGACTTTTAAGTCTTGGGCCTAAGTGTTCCCAAACATGAAAGTATCTATACTTAGCCACTTTTCACATTCATATCATTCTAAACATTCCCCAATACTCATTTGAACACTTAGCCAAATATTTTACTGCTAAACTCAAGTCTCAAAACCCTTTCCAGATCTTAAGGATTGGACTCATGCTTCAAGTCTACATCCCCAATCTTCATCAAGTTAATCTACAAAGTTAAGGTATGTAGGTTTCTTTCATGGGTTCCTTTCACCCATGATACCCAGCTTCCTTTTTCTTAAATTTGCAAGATGTAAAGATGATTTACTCATGGGTCTTATTTATTATAAAAATCACTGTACACTACGTTGGGGTTTATCAAATTGTGACTGATTTGCTATGTTTTGAGCTATGAAATCAAGATCTATTGTAAGATTTGATGAAGGGTTTTGATGTATATTGCTAGAGGGTGTTATCAAGTATCTATTGAAGGTTTTACATTGAATTTTCTTGTATGATTTCACTATTCAATTGCATGGTTTTACACTAGCAGTACAAACCCTCTAAGTGTTTGATAAAATGTCTGATTATGATTTCTTGAGGAATTTAAGGTCCAATGCTTGTCTTATGAGTTGAATGACTAAATGATGATGAAATGATAATGGGATAATGATGAAAGTGTTGTATGTATATAATGACTATATGATGACGAAAGGAATGTGTGAATATGATGATTATATGATGGTGAGAGGAATGTATGGCTAAAATGACTATATGATGATGGGAGGAATATGT